>SDVV010033655.1:0-11273 GCA_016164225.1 Gammarus roeselii
GGTCAAATTTAAAAGAAAACAATTTTGTTTAGCATCAATCGTATATTTACGCTACATCAAAGTTTAGCTGTCCCCTCATATGTGTACCATGACGTATACTTTCTTGAATCCAAACCTCATTTTCGTTTTGATTAACAAAATTTCCAGCAACGATTGTATATTGAATGGTGTTTGCAGTGATTTATACATCATATTCAACCCTTTATTATTTAGATCGGAGCTTTTCATTGATGTATAGGCGTTGAGAGTATTTAGTAGTCCTCTACAACTGTTTCTTTCACACTGAACACAATCTATGAATAGAGAGGGACTTCGGAATATGGGATGAAAAAATCCGTCAACGAAAGTAACATGTGCAGCGGCAGCCTACGCGCTTCCATCTGCATTTCTAACACGGATTTTCACTTCTGCAGTTAACTAGCTCACGTCGACCATTTCATTATCCGACCCGGAAATATGAAATTCTGCGAAGGAATAGGCAATTCTACCATCATACAGGCTGCTGCTTGTACTTGAATAATTTCTTTCATATTGCGACTAAATACTTGATTCCATTAAATATTTCTTGTTGACGGAGGGAAACATATCAATCAATACCATATCATAGTTTAACGTAGAGGCTTCTAGCCTTGTCATGTTGAGATATGATTCACCAAGCATGTTGTCGGTATAGAACCTCACCCGAAAATAACGTTAATGGTGCATGAACAGTGGTATTTATTAGTAATTAAATAATGGACGACACGACTCCAACTTTCTTCCACGGTTCTTTTTTAATTCTCGTTTTTCGTTAGTTTTCCTGTAATCTTGCCTCCAACCCTGGCTTCCTTCACAACATTCCTGAGTGGAGCAATCCCATTTACCTTGTTTGATTTTTGTATATCTTTCTGCTCCGAGTAATCGTGTGCCATGTTTCGAGCCATATCGGCAGCTGCAGGCTGTAAAGTTTTTCGTAGAAAAGGCAATGTACGTCGTACAAGACTGACTATGGTTGAGAATAATCTACAACCCCTCTGGTACCATATCGGACTTGTGAATCGGTCAATATCATATAAACTTTTTCCGCGTATTAAGTGATGTTGCGCGAATAAAGCTTCGTATTGTTTGTACGACGGATATGCATATACCACTCTCATGATTGTTAGTTACCAAATGACCTTATTTATATCCAGCGTTATATTTTTATGGCTCTAGCTTCTTTTAAAATGCAATACGCATGGGCTCGATCCACCATCCTTGAACAGGATAATACCGCCAACACCATCTTGTAGAGTAATGGATTTGGAATCAATTTACCTACGCTGTAATTTTGTATGTATGACATGTGCACGCGTAAATGAACAAGACTCATTAACTGGAATAACATCAAGAATATTGACTTGATTGTCGCTCTTGAAACTGCGTGAAACGGTAAACGTAAACGTTTATGTACCGTACATTATTGTTCATAAAGAACATTTTATCGCTTAGGCAGCTTCACCAACATTATATTTACACATCGCTTCACCCAATAAATCAGCCGATCTATTTCCAACAGAGTATCAATTCACCGTAGCTTCAGTATATTTGAAGAGCGACATGTTTTATAGAGTAGCTGGATCCTGCGTGCTAGATACTTATGCAGATACGGACACAGTGGCAGGGTCTGGCAAGGTCGAAACTGCCGCTGTTGGGTAAACAGAGGCCTTGTCTATCTGGCAAGGTAGCAGCAGCCGCTTTGAGAGAATGCGGAGGGAAGCTGCCACTGTTGTGTAAACAGTGGCATTGTCGGACAAGAAAGTCGCAGCAAGAGTTCATGCAGGACATATAGCTGGGGGTTATAACAATAGACAGTAATGATTGCATTCATTTAAATGTCGTATGTAGGCAAGGTGGAGAGGTTGGTTCTAAGCCATTTTGTTACATGCGGAAGGTGCTTGCGTGCCCCAGTAACCGATTCTCCAATGTTGAACTGCAGGATGTTTTAGAACAGAGGGTATTAATTGTAAGGTTATGTTGCGCTTTCATTAAGACTGGTAGCCGTGTAATTGGTAGGATGGATGATGGCTTTAAGCCTATTTGTTACTTATATGCCTTATTGCTAGTATAACTGCGACATTGTTGTAAGAGGAGTGACTGGGGTTTTGTCTCAGCGAGTGGTGGGCGCTGAGGTCACGTTATAGACTATATACGGCGATGTCACCAAGTAACGAGAGATTATTCACAACCTAACCATGTGAAGGACACGTCGTCATACTCGTGGTACAGCCCGCCAGTTCCGCGGCTAAGCCCAACTCTCCGTGCCATAGACTCTACAAGTTAGACGTCTTTTCCACGTTAGCGTAGACACTTAAATTCGACCCTTCAAAATTCAAAGCATTTGGACAGTATCACTTCATCACCGTCTTCAATACTATTACTACATCAGAAAAACAGTAGCATTTAGTAAAGACAGCCGAGATCTACAACTTGCATCGAGTTCGACGCCCAGGGGGTCAGTTGGACGAGCGCACCGCTGGACGCAGTCGCGGAGGAGCACCATCACCCAGCATTTGGAACATAGCACTGCAGGTCACTGACCCGGGTGAGCGCGTACTTTGTCATTATATCTACATCTACGTGTTGATAACTCGATACAACATCCAATCGTTTGTTCAGAGAGGTTGCCTCCTGTGAATTAGGTTAGAGCTGTTTTTTTTCAAGTGATCCTCATGTGTTGTATTAGGGTAGCTGATCCTCATGTGTATGTATGAGCATAGCGACAAATCGTGGTATAACGGGGCTATAGGCTAGTACACATATATGTATTTGAACTGTCTCTACTGTTTTTTTCTCTGCACACAGTTGTGCATAATATAGATAGGCTGCGTCATCTGTGAGTGGGTAGTAATTTATAGCCAGTCTCAGGGTTTTGATGAGCATACATATATTAAGAATTATTTCGATGTTCCCAGTGGTTTCAATTCCTTTCACATAGTAGCAGACGTGAGGAAACCCTTTACTCACATATTATCTCTTAGACCCA
Organism: Gammarus roeselii; assembly: GCA_016164225.1. Lineage (NCBI taxonomy): Eukaryota > Metazoa > Arthropoda > Malacostraca > Amphipoda > Gammaridae > Gammarus > Gammarus roeselii. The sequence goes on from SDVV010033655.1 coordinate 3,005, forward strand.
CTCAACTGAGTAGCTGGAGAGTGTCATTTTGGGTAAACACCCTAGACCCCTCCTGGGTCGGGCGAACTCACAGCCCGTCGGTCATTGATAAGTATCTGTCGGTATATGATTTGATAGCCTTTGATTTCTTTGAATTGATCGGGCGGGCAAACATCTTGGTGCCCCAGGTGAGGAAGTAATATACCTCACAGGTCACAAGTAAATCAGAGTGTGATTATCTTTTTCACTGTTTCCATCATTTCCATACAACGCTGCGTCTATATGTCGGTGTGTAGGCATGGGTATCCAAAACCATTGCATCAGGTGGAGTGAGTGTAGATAGCTCAGGCGTGGGTGCAACCAGTGCAGGCTCAGATACGGACCAGTCTCTCTTTCTCGCTCCTGGCAAGTGGAGGTGAACATTTTGTATTAGGCTGAAAGAAGAGAGAAGGAGGGCTTGGTCACTGGTGGCTGCAGGACGTGTGATTTTGTTAATAAACAACCAAACTCAGATGAGATCGTGTATTTTTAAATGAAGTACAGTGAGAGAGAGAGATGTAGGTCACGATCAAAGGACAAATATAACCGGGAAGAGCTGCACTGGCGGTAGACACGTATAAGGTTAGAAAGTTCGCGGAACAAACGACGCGCCAGCAGGACCGACAGCTTTCACCGGTAGCGCTTTTGCTTTGCCGCTGCTTAATGCGTTTCTTTCCAGCAAAGACATTAAAGTGAAGAGTGAATATATTTAGAAAAGACATTAAAGTGAAGTGTGAAATACATATTAAAATATGAATAGATAGTTAAGTGGTGAATAGCGTCATAATTTTTTTTATCAAATATGTGGCAACATGAAAACGATTGATAGTTTATGGAAGATTCACGACGATTGAGTGAATTGTATGAGTCTCTATTAAATAGGGATCAGTTGGTACTTGATAACCTGGAACAGTTGCAAGACAACACTCGAGTATCGAGTAGGCTTAGAGGTAGCCAACGTGGTGGACAGACTGTAAGTTTGAGACGTGTGAGTGGAAATTGGCAGAGTGAATCGTTGGAACGAGTGGACGCGATGTCGGTTCCGGCTTCACCCCAGATGAATTTGATTCGAGGGGATAAGATACCCCGCTTCACGGGACGACAGAGGGAAAGCGACCACACAGCATGGTACGCAGAGCCGTCCATAGAGTGTTACATAAGAGCAGTAAAGACCTTTTGTGAAGCAAATGGGATTACGGAGTCGGCGAAGATCAATGAGCAATTCAGACTGAACCTCCATCCCACAGTGGGGGATGCGAGGGACACTGTTAAAATTTGATACTTTGACCAAACTCCTGGAAGTCCCAGAAGATAATTTCGAAACAGTACAAACTGAGTTTCTGAAGACACATAAAAAGTCTACTGAACTGTTTTTGCGAGCAGCCGCACAAGAATTGTTGTCAGTTAACGTAATCCCTGTAAATGAAGCCACAGCGCGGAATCATACCCGCTTATTTGAAGCAATAAAGAATTTTGTAGACTTATATTAGGGGCGACCAAATTTTGATGTCGCAGCGGACCAGCGCTCAAGGAAGAAAGTTCTCGTTGATGCGTTGTACGTACTTTTGATGGCGCCACGATTGACCGAGTCTGTGTATAATAAGACTATGCGTGACGCCACTGCAGCTACTACGACTATAACCTTGACGGAAAATGTATTGAACAAGGTAGGCGCGATGCCGGGACGGGCGGACGCGTACGAAAATAGACAGGTGGCGTTCCCGACTTTCAGTGTGCAGGAGGTTTTGAGACAAACATTGAATGACTCTAAGGATGAGATGACTGGAGAGACGATGGATGTTATGAGAATAAATGCGATCCTGCAAGGTCCAGGGAGTTACCTGCAGGACAGGCCGGGTCGAGATAAAATAGTTTACAACCCAGGTCGCCGTATGTTTTTTCCACGGTCAGGTGGTGGTGTTGGTGGTGGTGGTAGTGTAAACAGAAGAGGTATGTCTCGTGGTCTGGGATACCCTCGAAGAGGTTCGGGAGTGAGATCCTCCTCAGTAACCTCCTCAGGAGATACAACTAGTCAAGACACGGAAAACCCGTGTGTGGAGATAGTCCCGTATGAGGGAGAGCCAGAAGAAGGCTATGAAGCGAATCAGGTGGGATATTCGAAAAGGAGATGCATCAAGTGCAGAGGCACGGGACATACCCTGGACGACTGCCGAAATGCTCCAAATCAAAACGTGGAGTGTTTCAGCTGCGGCAGGTTGGGGCATTTTGCGATGAGATTTCCCGATAAAAATAAACAAAATCTAGTAAGAAGTCCGAGACAGGCTCCTTTTCAAGGAGGTCCGGCACAAGGGAGGCCCAGCTAGCCCTCACTACCCCTGATGTCTCTGTTAGTTTGAAGGAAGATAATTGCCTCTCCAAAATGGGAGAGCAACATTCAGCGTATGCTTCCCAGGGTACCGTAGCGGGACTGATCACCTCGTTACATAGTACGTCAACGGTTAAGCCTCTGAATGATCTGGAGAACCCTATGTCAGCAGCAGGACTCGACAGCCCCAGGGATGAGAGTGAGACTGTGACTGGGGGTGGGGTGGTTAGTGTTGTGTGTTACTACAGTAAGGTGGTAAAGGTGAGGAGAGTAGAAGTCACCGTCTGTTGGTGGTAGATAACCAAGCTGTGTATAGCTCTTCGAATTCGGGAAAAGAAATCTGGATTCCAATGGTCACCGTGGTGGTAAATGGTCGGCGTGTGCGTGGTTTGTTAGATACGGGAGCCGGTAAGACAATCATTAAGGCTGGAGTGCTTGAGGATGTGTCTAGGTCATTGACCCCATGGGGTGCCCGACTGACTGACTTTAACGGACGAGCCATACCCGTGTTGGGTACACGAAACATTCAAATTTCAGTAAATCCAATTGTGTGTAACTCAAAAACAAGTGGTTCGTCCTATCCAGCCCCTCAAGCGAAAAACCAAGTATCTTTCACCCATCAGGTGGTCGTAATTGATAAATGCCATACAGCTCCTTATGAGCTACTGATTGGTACGAACTTATTGGACAAACATCGCGTGAAAATCGATTTCTCTAACAAACTCTTAACAATAGAAATTAACCACAAAACATATAACATCCCCATTAGTGACTTTAATCAAACCCAGTTAACATACAACACCAACACCATAGCAGAACACAATAAATTTCTTCGAATTGACTTTTCAGTTACTCCCGTTACTCCAAACAAGACAAAGACAGAGCTTGTTGTGCATGCCGCGGACACTTTTGAGATTGGACCACTCGAACAGCGATTAGTTCGCGTCCATACAAAAATTCCCGACGATGAGTACACAGTTCATCGCGGTTCAGCGGACTCTGGCCTGCTGATGTCCGAGGCTCAGATGAAAATTAAAGAAGGATCAGTACTGCTGCTATTGCTAAATGCCTCTCCTATGAAATTGAAGGTGCTTAAAGGAACGTGACTGGCCGTATTGACTCCGTTGAGAGATTTGGAATATTACTCTACCGGATGGACTCTAGGAACGTGCATCGAGGACTCAAATGTGAATCATCAGGTACAAATGAACCATCTGTGGTCAAACCACTCGAAATAAAGGGGCTGCCACCCATAGTGGAAGATGAAGTGGATACCCCAGCTGATCCTCCACTTCGAATTAAAATCACCCGACTTCTCAACAAATATCGCGATGTGGTTGCGAAGCCTGGAGAACCATTAGGAAAGACCAGTGTTATGGAATGCAAGATACCCACTGATCCGGAAGCCGGAATTGTGAATCAACGACAATATCCGCTACCACATTCACAACTAGCCGAGTTGGACGGCTTGATTGACGACATGCTGGATCGGGGAGTTATCGTTTCCTCGGACAGTGCATGGAATTTCCCGATGATTATTGTCAGGATGAAGGACGGAACACCACGCGTTTGTGTTGATTTCCGCCATTTAAACCGGTTATCCGTTTCTGGATCGCGCCATCCACTTCCGAGGACACCAGAATTGCTGCAGTCCGTGTCGAACGCCGAGTTTTTATAATCAGTCGACCTGGAAAGTGCTTTCTGGCAGATGCCGGTTGGTGGCCGAGCAGGACCATGAAAAGACCGCTTTCACTACTCGAAAAGGGCACTACTACTTCCGGGTAATGCCCTTGGGCCTTCAATTTGCCCCTCATTTTTTTCAAAATGTATTGCTCTAGTACTCGGAGAAGCGCTGGGTATTCACATTCTGGCGTATCTAGACGACATAATCATAGCGTCACCAACTACCGACGCTCATTTGATATCTATCGAGAAAGTGCAACAAAATTACTCGCAGCATCCCTGCGTGTGAAGCCAAGCAAAAGCGAATATTTTAAAAGGAGGATCAAATTCTTGGAACATCTTGTAAGTCCCAAAGGGATCCAGATGCATCCGGATCACCTGGACATCATCAGAATCTATCCAACTCCCACGAATGCAGACCAAGTCAGGTCATTCCTCGGGCTGCTGAGTTACTTCAGGAGTTTCATGTCAGAGCTCTCACGTATTGCAGACCCGTCAAACAAATTGCTGAAAAAGGATCAATCATTCGTATGGAAGTCCGAACAGCAGGAATCCATGCAAATGTTAAAATAATATTTGATGAAGACACCGGTGCTCAGTTTGCCAAATTTTTCAGTGCCATTTTACATGATTACCGACGCGTCAAATGTCGGGCTGGCAGCTGTATTATTGCAGCCCGATTCGAACAGTAAATTACATCCAATCTCGCACGCATCGAGATCTCTGTCAGAGACAGAACGTCGTTATTCCACTACCAAGAGAGAAGCCCTAGCTGTTCTTTGGGCCCTCAAGACTTTTCGTTACCTGGTGTAGGGCTTCGAAGTCACCATCAACACAAATCATCGTCCACTGTCGTTTCTGTTCAGAAAGTGCCTGCCAGAAGGCGCGCTGGGCAGGTGGGCGGTATTGACACAGGAGTACAGTCCAAAGATGGTGTATGTGAAGGGCAAGTTGAATAACCTAGTCGACGCACTGTCCTGCACTCCTTAAAGTCTTCCAGCACTGGAGAAGGATGGTGAAGATCTGAAAGATATAACCGATAAGGAAGACTACGAAGAAATGCCGTCACACATCGCAAGCGTACAGGAAGGTAAAACTCTTCACAGGATTCTTAAGGAACGAGTCCCTACACTGGCCTGGACGGTAGAAGAATTGGTTAAAGAGCAGAGAAAGGACCCACAGTTAGCCACATACATTACACACTTAACTACTGAAACACCCATCCCACCACATACAGGCTCTCCAAAGGATTTGGAGAGCTACATGTTAAGTAGCAATATTCTGCTTCGACGTATCACTTTACAAAGGTGCGGCGAAGAGGCAACATACTGAACAGTGGGCGTACCACAAACATTAATCCAAAGATCTGTATTGTTTTGCCACGATTCACTCGAGTTCGGACATCTCGGGGTGGACAGAACGATAATAAAGCTTCGGAATCATTTCTACTTCCAAAACATGGTCAATTTGGCCACTGAAATAATTAAATGATGCGCGGAGTGTCAGAGGTACAATCATTTGCCTGCTCAGAGCACCCCTGGCCGAACTTACCCGTTGCCACAAAGACCGTGGGCAGAGGTCTGAATGGAAATCATGGGACCACTCCCAATCACTAGTTCAGGTAATAGGTACATTCAAACATTTGTCAATTTTCTCACACGATACTTAGTGACAGTACCGATCCCTGACAGATCATCTGAGACCGTTGCGCGTGCCCTCAGAGAACAGTTATTCGCACAGCACGGCTCCTCATCACGACTTATATCCGATAATGCATTGGAGTTCGTGAGCGAGGTGATGAGGCACCTGTGCGAACATTTCCACGTCAAAAAGGTGAACTGTACCCCGTATCGAGCAGCCGCAAACGAGACCGGGAAAATCGTAATATCTCAATTGCAAATGGTTGCGTATTTATTGCGGACAGTTCTCTCCAGAATGGGACTTGTTTCTTCCCGAAGTCATGATTGCCATTAACACCTCATTTAACAACTCCATTGGTGATAATCCTCATTATGTTCTGTTCGGTCACGACCGGAAACACGTAGCTTTGTGGAACGGTCCAGAACCGTTTGTCCAGAACCGTTTGTATAACTACGAAGGCTCGGGTATTCGCGAGAGACAGGCCAAAATAGCTCATGCATTCGTCAGAAATCGAATGTACCAGGAATTGCTCAAATACCAACAGAAACACAACGTGCGTGCCAAAGATCGCGAAAAACTAGTTCTGAACCAGAGAGTCTACGTCAAATATCGCGAAAAACTAGTTCTGAACCAGAGAGTCTACGCCAAATATCATCCGAAACCAACAGAATATCCAAAGCTGGCACCCAGATGGGAAGGACCGTTTGTGATCACCAAAATCCGTATAACTACACCTTACAACATGTAATTTTAAGTAAGATTCGCAAAGTCCATTTAGATGATATTTTGCCATGTGACCCACCTCACGTGCAGCGAGTTCATTGAGGTTACGAGGAAGACTGGTATGAGGGGTTGGACGAACCAACCGCAGGAGTTGACAGCGAGGAGGAGGGAACATCTATTCCCAAATCTCTTGCAGCTCAGGACACCCCTGTAGGTGTGGATGTGCCGGTAGTAGAAGCCCTGGATAGGCCTCCATTCGCACGTGAACCAATTGTTACTCGTTCACAGTGAATTCCAGACGACGAACACGTTTCACTCCGTTGAGGAAGCCTGTACGGCTGTCTTATAAATAGATATAATCAACATCTGTATGATAATTCTTATGTACCATATCTTTTGTTATCTACGGTCTAGTGTGTAAGTTAGAATTAAGACAATGTTTTTTTTATTTGTATGTGAAATGTTGGTTCTCCAACTCATGCCTCTGCTGCTCCTGGTGCTGCATCCTTTTTGGGGCGCCCGTCGCTCCAAGCCGGGGAAGTACCGAGGGGGCAGATGATGTGGTACATGTGCCAGGAAATAGCGTGATCGTTTCGACCGGTGGTACTGTGACTTTCGTGCAAGGGCAGTTGGTCGAGCGAGTGGAGTATCACACGAAATCTTTCGTCGCACGATCAGCAGCTGATCTGTTCGAAAGGGCAGTACGATTTGAGACGCATTGGGATTGTTATCAATGCCCCAGGCTCATCAGGCGGCGGTCCTTGATGCAGTCCATGCAATGTCATACCATTTCCGGGTGTTGCTGACACCCGCGGGCCAAGAGGTGCTGCGTCGTCTCAATTCCTTTTCTAGAAGCGGCTGGAGTGCTACGGGAGTCGAAGGAGAAACCAATTAATACATTCACTCTCTTCACTGTTCCTAAAACAGATGATGACAACCCCCGAGTGATCATTGACATGAGTCCTGTAACTAGAAGGACCAAAACTCCAAAGTTTACTTTACCAAATGTAAAAAAGGTATTTAAAGTCGCTACAAATGACGACTATATGTTAAAATTTGATCTTTCCAATGGTTTCTTCCACATTCCTCTGCACGACACAGCTTCTAAGCAGTTAGGAATCAAATGTGGTAATAAATATTACAATTTACTTCGACTACCTCAGGGTCTTTGTACTAGTCCGTACATTATGCACAGGGTGATGTACAAGATATTTCAAAATTTGCTCTCTAGGTGTGATGTCCACCTCCTATTATATTTGGATGACCTGTTAATAGTAGGAAAGTGCAAAGCCCTAGTGCAGGCTCGTAAGACACTCCTTTCATCCTCATTAATTTTCAACCTCAAAAAATGTGTTCTAGAGCCGACTCAAGTCATACGTTTCCTTGGTATTAATATCAACTTAGAAAAAAGAACGATGTCTATTACTGAAGCTATAAAAGCAAAGATTGTCAATGAACTCAAATTTGTTCAAGACAAAAGAGTCACACTACGATATAAACAGCGATTGGCAGGTCTAATCAATTTTGTTTCTCCAATCCTTAAGCTACCTCAGTGTTTAACAACACTAGCTTATACTAATCATGAAAAGTTATATCGCTTCGAGAAATTATTTCACACTAAAGATGTATACTACTATAAAGATGTCGCGGAGGTTCTCTTTACTGATGCTACCCCCGAACAAATATCAATTTATGACCCTGCCACTCATCAAGCAATAATGGCTAAATGTAATCTACCAATCCTAGAAGCAGAATTTGCAGCGATTGTGATAGCACACGCTATAAAACCAAATGCACTTATCCTTTGCGATAACATACCTGCCATGTGTTTACTAAGGCGAGGAAAACTCCCGCCTAGTTTAGAATCAAACTATAAAT
>SDVV010033656.1:0-11273 GCA_016164225.1 Gammarus roeselii
ATTTCAACTGAGGTCCCTGAGGGGCTTTATATATTTCAAGTGAGATGCCAGAGGGACATCTTCAAGAGATGTAACCGGCGCTGGTATTACAAGAAAACTGCTTAGCTATTATTTATTATCAAGTATTTTTTTATTTTTTTTCCCTCCTGACACGAAAGGAAGAAGAGAAAAAAAGAGAGTAGCATCGTGTCGTGTCCTCCCATAGGAAGGTACTCACTGATTCAATAGATGGGTGTTTTTTATCCCCATTTCTCTCCTTTCTTTTCTCTCCCTACAGTAAGGGTAGAAAAGTAGGGATAAAAATACCATTGCATCGGCAAGGTCTCTCCGTGGAAGGATACTCATTGCCTAACAATGGATGATATCTGTCGAATCTACGTCGTACCGTAGAGTCTCCTCCTGGTGCGGTTGATTTTCGCATTGCATGCGGTGTATGGGTAAGCTTTCGATGCGGATTATCAGCAAGCGCCGCTGAGTCGCCACAGACTTCACCCGCTGTGGTTCGTAGTTGTTATCCGTCTCTCCCCATTTTTCTCCTCTCCTTTCTCTACCGCAGAAAGGGTAGAAAAGTGAAAGAAAAAAACATTGGTTCGGCAAGGTCTCTCCATAGGAAAATACTCATTGCCTCAACAATAGATGAAATCTGTCGAATCTACGTCGTTTCGTAGAGTTGAGCAAAGCTCTCGTCCTGGTGCGGGTTCGATTTTCGAATATCATTGGGTGTAGGGGTAAGTCGCCGGGAGATTTCACCCTCACTAGTTCCCAATTTTGGCTATCCTTCCCCATTTCTCTCCTTTCTTTCCTCTTCCACAATAAGGGTAGAGAAGTAACTAGGAAAATGCCATCGTGTCGGCAATATTCATTCGTAGGAAGATATTCGTTGCCTTCAGCAATGGATGATACCCGTCGAATCCAGGCCGTATCACAGAGTTGAGCAGCAGCTCTCCTCTTGGTGCGGGTACGATTTTCGTATATCATCGGGTGTGGTGGTGAATGCTGGCACCGTACCACATATGAATAATAAAAATAAAGAGTAAAAACATATGGTATCCTTCCAAGTTTTAACCGCCGCATTGAGTTGAGCAAGCCCTCCTCTTAGGCGGTGTCGCTTTCCAGAATACCCTGGTCGTTGCATCTGCTTGTCCCGTTAGTACAACAGACGGCCTCGTAGGCTAGCGGGATGGGTGAATGGAGTACCGTTACGGGCTAACACCCAGTACCGGTGGCCCTGGCATGGGTTTAGGGGTGGAAGAGAGTCGCCGCAACACCTCTCACCCGGTGAATTCCTAGAATGATTGCTTTCGAGATATTATCAGTCTGTCTGTACTTGCAATGCAGTATCATTAGTCTGCCTGCACTTGAAATGTTAATGGTAGAAAGCGTTCCGTTTTGATATAGAGTTTTTCAGTCGCTTGAGTTGGTCAGCAATAGCAATCATTACATTGTTACTGATAATGAAATTATGAGTAATAATTAACAACTACTACTATTTGCGACATGTTATTATTGTAACTAATAATGGATTTACTAGTAGTAATAGCTTGAATTGTGAAGAGAGCTGTGTCATGCTCCTTCTTTATATCCCTATAAAAATAATCTCGACAGCTCCTGGGAAAGTCATGTCGTTCTCAGGTTAAACAAGACCCGTAGCCCAGTGCTTGTCAAGCGCGTTTTCGAATGCATTCACGGATCCAGAGCCAACTACCGTAGCTGGTAAGTCGTTCCAAGCCCATGAGATTGCGATCGGGAAAAAGTGTTGCGCTATAGTCGTAGCGAAACGTTTTTCCTCAAGTTTCGCCTCGTTGTTTCGGGCACGAGTGTTGTGGTTCCTGACGAAGAGGCCGACAGGCTCACGTTGTTGGATCCCTTCAGGTATTTGAAGATTTTAATGAGCTGGCCCCTCAGCTTTCATTGCTCGAGAGTGATGAGGCCAAGCTCTTTAAGCATATCCTCGTAGCTGTGTTGGCGTAGTTGCGGGATAAGCTTAGGAGCTCGATGCTCGATTCGTTCTAGTTTGGCTATGTCCCCCCTCATGTATGGAGATCAGAATTGGAATGCATGCTCGAGGTGGGGACGGACGAGGGACTTGTACAACGGCAATACAATGTCCTTCGTTGTCCAGAGGAAGTTGCGGGAGATGTAGCCAAGGTTACGATTAGCTATCTTGTAAATTTCTTCGACCTGCACGCCCTATTTTAAATCTTTCGAGATTTGGACGCCCAAGTCTCTCTGTTAGTCAACAGTTGCAAGATCGCTTCCTGCCATCATGTGGTTGAAGTTGGCATTGCGACACTCCATGTGTATAACTGTACATTTTGCGACATTGAAGGGCATCTGCCACGCTTCCGACCATTTGATGAGTTTTTTTGAGATCTTGTTGAATCTCAACTCTGTCTCCCTCTCTCCATGCTGCATGGCAGAGATTCGCGTCGTCGACAAATTTCGATACCTTGGGCAGGAGTCCCGCATCCATGTCATTTACATAGATCAGGAAGAGGATATGACCCAGGACACTGCCCTGGGGCATTCCAGAGATAACAGAGGCCCACTCAGACAAAGCCTGGCTGATGCTGACTCTTTGCTTGCGTCCTGTTAGCCAGGTGCGCTGCCAGCAAAGTACGTTGCCACCAATACCGAGCTCAGAGACTTTGTGTAACAGTCTCCTGCGTGGCACCTTGTCGAAGGCTTTTTGGAAGTCTAGGTGAATGACATCCACTGCCTTGCGGCGGTCGTACACGTTGATCACTTCATTGAAAAAATCCAGCAGATTCGTTCGTCAGACAACTCCTCTTACGACGGAAGCCGTGTTGAGTGACATGAATGAGTCCGTTGTCTTCCAGATGATCGACGAGACAATTTCGTATCAATCGCTCGACGGCTTTGAAACCGATCGATTTCCATGTTGATCGGTTAATAGTTGCTGGGCGATTGTGGGTCACCTTTCTTTAAGATTGCCGTGACATTGGCAACTCTCAAGTCTTCGGGGACCTCGCCACTCGTCATCGATAAGTTGAAGATGTGGATCTCTTGGGTGGTGTCCAGCTGGACCGATCGATTTGTAAATATCCAGTCCCTCAAGTTATTTGACAACTTCCTCTCTTGTGAACGCGAAGTCGTTGAGGCTGACTTCCCCAGCGTAAACAGTATCTCGTTCGTAGCCGGGGTCCTCAACTGTAAACACTGAGGAGAAGAAGCTATTCAGGACACTGGCCATGTCCTCAGGTGAGGTTCTGAGGACACCATCTTCATCCATTTGCGGACCAACTGAATCCCAAGCAATTCTACGCCCGTTGACGTAGAGATAGAAATCCTTTGGATTCTCTTTAGCGTTATCCGCAATGTTTTTCTCTTTCATGCGCTTAGAGGAACAAACAAGTCCAGTGGCTGTCCTACACGCCAGGCGTGGAGTTCTGCCGCCTCTGCGGTGTTGTCCCTCATTCGTTGTGCATTTAGTTGATTGCGACGATTCAAGGCTCTTGCAGCTTCGACGTTCCACCAAGGGGCCTGATCATTTGAGCTGGATCAATTGTCTTCAAAGGTATACATCGATCGCTAGCCTCGCGAACTTTCTCATTCAGGATGCGGCACCAAGTATCCACCGTATCTTCTATGAGTTGTTCGATTAAATTAAGCGCACTTAGTTGTTCTCTCATCCCCTGGAAGTCTGCTCCCGCAAAATTGGGGCGACGTATAGCTTCCTGGGGCGCTGGACGGGGCACTTTGATGGTGAATTCCACCGCGTTGTGGTCATCACCTCCTAGTTTGTTGCCCCCGAAGATGTTGCCGACCAAGCCATCCTTAGTTGACATGACTAGGTCCAGTATGTTCTTCCCCCGGGTTGGTTCACGAACATACTGGTCATACCGCTTTCGGCGATAAACTCCGTTAGTTTATTGCCTGGGGCCTGTGAAGTTAAGCTCACCCAGTCAATATGAGGGAGATAGAAGTCACCAAAGATGATAGTCTCGTGATTATCTGAGGCTATTTCTTCCAGCCACTCATAGAGCTGGGAATCTTGTTCCGCAAGAGTGTGGCTGTTGCGGTACACCAATGCCAGCTTCAATATCGCATTTGTAACTTTGATTTCTGCATTGTTTATTTTGCAAAAAAAATTGGTGAGCGCTGCTCCAAGAAATGGATGCAGTATCTCCTTTATGTACAACACGGACCCGCCCCCTCGTTTACTAGGGTGGGTTTGTCCAAGCTGAACCTTTTGTAGCCTGGTAGCATTTTCTCTGCTGCCAGGTTTCTACTCTGGAGATCGAGCAAAGTTTCATTCATGCCAATGACATCAAACGAGTACATGGTCGCCTGTCCCCTCAATTCGTCGAACTTAGGGGCATATGACTTCGCGTTACAGAAAAAGACCTTTAGACGGTGTGTGAATCTTGACCATCCCTAGAATTGCCTTCTTGTGAGCCCAGTAACGCATCTACCGTGCCCGCAGTTTCTTCCTCTTGAAGCGACTAATCGGTCATCGCTCCCGTCCAGGAATATGCCGCGGGCACGGGGCCCTCTAGGCAGGGTTTCTTGCGCCAAAACTGGACTGTTTGAAGCACGCTGGACCCCTAACTTTTGGGCATAGTATTTCTTAGCGCTTAAATGAAGCAATAGGCCAAGTCGGGCATTTCCTACATCGTTCAGGTGTGGGCCGTCTCTTAGGAATAGATCGGGTCTCTCCTAAAAGTCATCAAACAAGTTGGTGAAGGATAATTCATCGGACTTACAAATGGTCTCGAAGTCTCGATTTGTATAGGTTAATTTATTATACTGCTCGTCATCATTATTCATTCGCGGTAAGATGGATGCGATGGTCATTCGATAATTTTTTGCATTGAGGTTAAAAATCCGCTGCCTATACCAGCAGATCTTCCGACCTTGTCCTTTTAAGATCAATGGTACCTACATGGCAGATGACGATCAGAGGTGCCCTCTGTAAGGGCACCTCTAATCTTCTCAATCGTTGCACCGGGTTTGCAAATAACCCGCCACTTTGCCTTACACCTATGAGCAAATTCAACCGTCAAGTGTCGGACGATGGTCACCTAGCACAAGTGTCACAATTTCATCGTCCAGGTCCGTGAACCTCTCAAAAGTATTCACGTTGGCATCACAAATGCGGGCTGGTTCACGAAGATGAACCGGTTCTGGACCTGCTGAAATCCATCCGAATCTACGCCACCCCGTCGAGGTTGGGTGCGGTCTTGGTCCGAGGTATCGGCTTAGTCCCGGTTTTCAGTTTTCGGGCAGCCGATGACCTCTTAGCCTGACGGGAAGTAGGTACCCCGGGTTTGGGCTTAGGGGTGGAAACGAGTTGCGAGCTCACATCCAGCACCAGCAGCCATGATATGGGTTTAGGGGTTAGATGCGTGCTGCCGTTGCAGACTCATCCAGGATGTCACGATAGGTAGTCAGAGCAAGCCCACCAAGACTTCCCCGCGATAAAACTAGGTCCCTTTGGTCAATCCTCTCCTGGGATGCCTCTCCGTCCAGCTGTAAAGCATGGACACCAACTCGTTAACTTTTACTAATTTCCTCGTCTGTTCCGCCAGGCCCTTATTAGCCTTCTCCATATCAGAGCATAAATTTCTACTCAGGTCTGCAGCGACACTCTCTAAATCACGCTTACTAACAAGGTCCTCTTGGACCATACGTACCTAGGCTCTCACCTCCACTACGGACTCACAAGTCCTGCCGATCTCCTCTCTCATCTACACATACTCACGGGCGATAGTGCGCAGCTGCTCCTCGAGGACAAAGACCTTCATCGCTAGGATCCCGTCCTCTACGTCGTCGTCGTCCTTCCGCCGCAGGCCCTGGAGGGTCCCCAGGACCCAATCAAGCCTGCCATCCAGCTCGCAGAACCGGCAGACGAGGTTTTCCGCGAGGTCCCTGAAGACGTTCCTGTTCATCCTGGCGAAGCAGACCGAGCAGTCCACCAGAGTAGGAGGCATCCTCAATCGTCCTCCGTGGGAATCTTCACTCTTCCAGACGGCGCGCACACTCACTTAGCTTATTAGTTTCAACTTAGTTTATTTTATTAATAAGCACACTTAGCAGAGTAAATGTTCACACTTGTCACAAAAAACAAAGGCACAAAAGCGTCTGAAACAGAAAAGCACCATCACTAGGACTCGGTCATCATACTCTTACTACCACATTACTAGGACTCGGTCATCATACCCTTACTACCACATTACTAGGACTCGGTCATCATACCCTTACTACCACATTACTAGAACTCGGTCATCATACTCTTAGGATGGTTTTTCCTTTGGTGCCGTGAGTAGTCCCCGCTGTCGATGGGGGCTCAGGCAATGCTATACCTGGGGATGATATTGGCTGGTGCTATAACTCTGAAGTGAAACGTCAGACTGGGCAGCTCTGAATGGTCCAGTGAGCCGAGGACTTGATTTATTTCCACCTTACCAAATTCTAGTTTTAATTTTGCTGGTCAGTTTGATGCTACCGGCTATACACTTCGATTCCGTATGGTGTTGCTAATGAAGGCACTGGCAGCAGGGCAGTTTTTATGTCAAAGATGGCCTCCTTCTGACATGCATTAACGTTCGCCCTCGCCACATGGATTCCTTGATCTTGAAACCCCAGAACGCAGGTCTTCGCATTGCAGAATGGTTTTTGAGTTTCATTCTAATGAAACACTACAATTATAGGCAGTCAAAGTGAGTTTAGACAAAATGAAACCACTGGTCACAGGATCACAGAGGATTCATGCGAGGTGTTATCTACACAATACATCTTTCCATATGTTGAACTAGGCGTGTCATATTTGTTAATCTACAAGATTTTCGCAGTGGAATCACCTTGAAGATATACCATTAGTTCCCTTTACTGTCTTGAATTATTTTCTCGAGAAGATCGACTGCAACAATTATAAATAACTAGTGAAACTTCTGTCTCAACATAAAAATCTCACTTCAATCTACATTATATAACAAAAAGGAGAGTTTGAGGTAACATGGAAACACGTAGCACAATACTCATATCTATATGGAGAGGTCATGTGAGTTAACTATACCCAGCGCATGATTTAGATGTGACATGGCTTAACGTAGACTAACACGCAGAACAAAATGGAGAGGTAACTTGTGTTAGCATTGCAGCATCACATAACAAAATAGGAAGGTAATATGGGTTAACGAAGCAACCGAACACATAACATACGGGAGAAGTAATGTGGGTTGTATGTACGCATATGTTTCATAACGCACCCATTAGTACTGCGCAATGGTTGTGGGTAACTTTGAAAAAATTAAATTTAGTTTAATTTTTTTTTCTTAACAAATCTTCTTACAGTTTTAATGGGAAGGGCAGTTGTCTCTGTGTAAATTCATCTGCATTACAAAGGGGTAAATTCTGCTTTAACATAGTATGTATTAGCACAGAGATACAATTGATAACCTATGATAACCTATACTTTCCGAGAAATAATTGTCCATCAAGGGATTAATATATACGTTACCTCTACATCAGCCCTGACACAAACATGGATGACAATTTTTATTTGTCGAATTGTGATTCTTGTTTCATTTCTTGTATGATGAATATTGAGTAGAATTTTGTTCATTGGGCAATGTGTCTCTCCCTCAACATCTTACCCAGTGGCATTCTTCATCAAACATCATTCCTAGTTGAATTGTTCCTCTTCATCCTAAGCAGTTGAGTACTTTCCCATCATTCTACCCGGTTGAATTCTTCGACACTCCAATTAATAACACCTTTGGTCTAGACCATGTAATGCGTTGCAAAAATATGCAAGATAAGTCTTGAAATAATGAAAAACACGTGACTGCAGAAAAACCTACATTCAAGTTGGAGATGCACAATGTTCTACTCACAAAAACCTCAGATGAAATTGAGTATCGAAAGTATCTATTGGAAACGATTTGTTACTCGCACATCATTTCATTACGAACGTCGATGGGAACTGTTGAATCGCAAGGCGCCTGCTCTGGGTCCCACGAACAAATGAGTTGGGCTGAAGTAGTTCCAACAAGTACTGACAAATTGACTATATTGTAGATTAACCTGGGTAATTAATGTACCATTTCTAGTTGAGACGGTTTCTCTGTTTCATATCTGATAAATCGACAGTTTTTTGTTGAGTCTGTTTAGTTCTATCACATGCCGATGAATTGACGTTTATTTCAGTTGAGCCAATGTAGTTGCATCACATACTGATAAATCTACTGTCTGTAATTTAGCCGTTGTAGTTGCATCACATACTGATGAATCAACTGTAGGTAGTTGAGCCGTTGTAGTTGCATCACAAACCGAAAAACAACTGTTTGTAGTTGAGCCGTTGTAGTTGCATAGCATACTGATAAATCCACTGTTTGCAGTTTAGCCGTTGTAGTTGCATCACATATTGATAAATAAACTGTTTGTAGTTGAGCTGCTGTAGAGGCACCACATTAGGATAAATTGACTGTTTTTATTTGAAGCCAAATCTAATTTTGTCATAGAACACATTGCACGTTAAAACGGGCAAATTAGTTCTAACCTGTAACTCATTGAAAGAATATTCCAGTCCCGTGATAAATGATAAATCACGACAGGACTCGTCAGTATTCCAGTCACCGTGATAGAACACGACACGACTCGTCTGTATTCTAGTCGCCATGATAAAACACGACATGCCTCGTCAGTATTCGAGTCACCGTGATATAACACGACATGACTAGTCAGTACTTCAGTCACCGAGATAAAACATGACATGACTCGTCAGTATTCCAGTCCCCGTGGTAAAAGCCGACATCATTCGTCAGTATTCCAGTCACCGTAATAGAACACGACATGACTCGTCAGTATTCCAGTCCCCGAAATAAAACACGACATGACTCGTCAGTATTCCAGTCCTCGTGGCAAAACACGACATGACTCGTCAGTATTCTAGTCCCCGTGATAAACACAACATGACTCGTCAGTATTCTAGTCCCCGTGATAAACACAACATGACGCGCCAGTATTCTAGTCCCCGTGATAAACACAACATGATGCGCCAGAATTCTAGTCCCCGTGATAAACACGACATGACGCGCCAGTATTCTGAAAGGAGGCTTCTCAACAACCATTAAACATTCAAACAAACAAAAAACTTTAACGGTCCAAGTAACTTTAACTAACTGATAACGTCAACGTTAATAAAGCATTTCTTATTTTTTTCCATCGTCTGAGAATGGGTTTTCAATTCTTAAACATAACACCTTGAACTTCATTATCATATACGTATTTGAATAGCGAAAACGAAGGCAAAGGTTTGACACACCTCATCTTTACAGGGCCGTCGGTTCGAATTTCATGGAACAAGAAATAATTTGCAATATAATCATCAAGCAACGTACGGACATCGTCCATTTTGAGGTTGGAATCACGAATACGTGGCTTTGGAAGATGTCTAGCACAAAGGGTTGGAAAATCGCGAATAAATGTGGTGGGGAAAACGGAAACATGGGGTGTGGAACTAATAGTTAGGAAATTCTGGAAACATGGGGTTGGGCAATCGAAATGTTCTAGCATACTGTAAATAGAGGTCGAAAACATTGTACGATAACAGAGGGGTGAAAAGACGACATAAATTATACATAAAAAATAAATACAACGTAAAGGATAACCGTGCAAGCACCTAATTAAATTAGTGTTAATCGCGGCCGTATTGCTTTCAGAAGGGGTTTGTATGAATGCCTAACACGGTAAAAGTATTGACTGACATTAAGACGCATACACAGGCACATAAACAAGTTCTCACTTGTGAAAACTACATATTCATCAAATTATTTTAATATAACATGGCCACATTTAGAACCAGTAAGTTGGGACCTTAAATATTGGCGTCATAAACTAACGTTGACAACGTCAACTATCCTTAGAGATTTGGTCCCCGGATACACTCTTCCTTTTCTTCCCCTCTTCAACATGTTCTTGTTTACAAGCTCTCATATTTGTTCATGACCGGATATATTTATGCGGAATGATGGTCCCAGTCGCCGCACCGCCATCCTTTTCCCTGCTTATTCCGGTAAATTAGGCTTATCCGCCATCTCTGCCACTTTATCCTTGTAAATTAAACATATCCTTGGGTAAATTTTGTGCGGCAGTTTTCCTGGTGTTTTCCCAGTGTTATCCATGGTGGCAATGGCACCATAAATAACGGTAAATGGCGCCTTCCACCGCCGCTCCATTCTATGCCGGGGGTGCCAAAGCGACGGGCCCGAACGCTTGGATGGAAAAAACGTGGGTAACAATTTTTCGCCCTTAAATACTGCACCTGAATTATGGGAGAAAGTAATAGAGCGGGGAACTTTTAAACTGAACTTCTTACATGTCGGCGTCCTTTATAACACTGAATGGGTTCTTGAACAGGATATGTCTGTTCCCGAATGAAACGGAAAAATGGGTTGTGATGGGACAACATTCTGTACTTATTATTAATCGAAATTTCGGAATGTTATCTAACCATGCATATGCACTTTTTTCAGTGTTATTAACTAAATAATAATAATATAAGTAAAATCCCTATAATATGTTGTAATCGACAATTGATGGGAGTAAGTATTGCGCGTCGCATCACTGTTTCCTTACAACTTCGCCGGCAGTGATTTACTCTAGTCTCTGCTGTTATGTTGTTGTCATTTCGCATACACAGAGTGGTAACCTGTTTTGGTCTCCACCCCTGCATACAGCACGCTTATACTGAGTGGTAACCTGTTTGGCTCTCCACCCCTGCATACAGCACGCTTATACAGAGTGGTAACCTGTTTGGCTCTCCACCCCTGCATACAGCACGCTTATACAGAGTGGTAACCTGTTTGGCTCTCCACCCCTGCATACAGCACGCTTATACAGAGTGGTAACCTGTTTGGCCCTACACCCCGGCATACAGCACGCTTATACAGAGTGGTAACCTGTTTTGCTAGCACGAGAATTCTACACTGCGGCTCTACCTGCTCTGACTGATGCATTCATTACAAGTTTAGACACTTTATGTAATGGGTCGGTGCAGGAACTGGAGCCCCTCGTGCTTGTGTAGAGGAAACGATCAGTTATGCTCACTGGAGTCGGTTTGCATAGAAATTCAACACGAAACTCAATGGAAATTTATTTGCGAAAATATATTTACTGTGACCATAAATCTGGATTTTTTACAATATTCTGTAACAACCGTATGATCACGAACATTGATTTGTCTTGCTGTGTAGCTTTATTAACGGTTTTAATAATTTTTCATATGCTGAAATATATACATAAATATA
>SDVV010033657.1:0-11273 GCA_016164225.1 Gammarus roeselii
GTGCATGTGTACACATCGATGTGTGCATGTGTACACATCGATGTGTGCATGTGTACACATCGATGTGTGCATGTGTACACATCGATGTGTGCATGTGTACACATCGATGTGTGCACGTGTACACATCGATGTGTGCATGTGTACACATCGATGTGTGCATGTGTACACATCGATGTGTGCATGTGTACACATCGATGTGTGCATGTGTACACATCGATGTGTGCATGTGACTTCATCGATGAATCGTGGCAAACAAAACTTCTGGTGGATAAAATACGCTGTAAGAGGAGTGGAGGTGCCTTGCTGCGGACGACAGTGGAGAATTTCCTTTCCTTGATGTACTCCCACTTGCCTGAGTCATAGAAGGTTAGGAGGGTCCTTTGTGGATCGCATGATTTACAAGCGTGCAACAGGGTGAACTGTTATTCTCCGTTTTAGGACTGAAGGTCGTGTCCTGGAAAGTAAACTAAGATCAGACAAATGCCTTTTAGGATAAATAGATATACTCTAGGAGAGATATGTGAATGAGCAATGCGATCTGTTCCTGTTTCGAATGCAACAAAAACTTCAAATTGTAAAAAAAATATTTCGGAAGACACGCGTGTCAGCAAATGGATAATGTCTGTACAGATTTAGGCATGCATATCCATGAATGAATATAATAAAATCCCGTACCATGACGGTTTTAGTTAACAATTTGCATGAACTAAGGGCGAATAATTAACTATCCAGGTGGTTCCTAAAAACAGCTCTATGTTGGCTGAGCTGCGTCTATAGTGCCGACACTGTTATATAAATGGACAGTGATTTCTTCATTGGAAAAACTTCAGTCCTCGCCAAGACACGATCCCGCGTCGCAGGAATACGAGTCCAGCAACATCGTGAAATGTTGAAACTTATGTTTAGGAATTTTAGGAGTTTTGCAAAGTTGCAACGATAAATGAGCCATCCAACACAGTAGTTTAAGTAACAGTTAATAATTCTCCCACACTGTCAACTGCAATGCAAACTGTAATTTAATTTGTACGAATGTTAGTTTTTTTTACTTAACCTGTCAATTCAACATTGTGGAATGAAGAAACTTATGTTTAGGAATTTCAGGAGTTTTGCAAAGTTGCAACGTTAAATGTTATGCTGGTTAGCTGAGTGGGTAAAGTGCTGGACTCGAGTTCCAGCACTTCCTATCTAGACGAGGACTGAAGTTTTTCCATTGATGAAATCACTGTCTACATACATAAGCCTCCCAAAGTTATCAATGGTTCATTCTCTCTAACATCTGTTATAATTGGGTTCAGATTAAAAGACGTGATCAAAATATTCAAGCAAAAATTAATACAACTTTTTATTTCTCCTTATTGCAAAATTTATACCCCTCCTGTCAAATTTTTCTTTGTTTGGGAACATGAAAGCACATTTTTATAATATATGTAGTTGTGACCAAAATAAAATTCGAATTGAGCTGGGTTGCCACAGTTACAATACTACCCCAGGATATGTGGACCCTAAGCTCATATGCGACCACAACTCATATCAGACTATAACGATTATTCATTTCGACCATACAATCATAAACATAAGCTAATGAAGTCATTTTTAATCTCCTTATGCATAATCTAACCTCAAAATATGTTGTAAATAACGAGAACGCAGTTCATCCACCGGAATTTGAACCGACTCCGAAAATTACCGAAGATTTTTGTGCTGTTGTCAATTTTCTAGTATCTTTGTTTATTGTGCTCTACGATTTTCTTTGACGATCTTTATACAAATATATAAATTCAACAATAAGTTCTTGAATAGACATGTATGTGTAGACATACAGTCGTTTCCTTCTTATTTGAAGGGTGGCTAAGTTAGGATGACACAGAGGGGGAAGGCGCCCAATCTCCTAGCCACAAGTTACTTGTTTGCATGCCCCTACAAACAATAATTGGCCATATCAAATTGACAGTTTCCAAATTCTTTGACAGAGATGTTAGTTGTTTGAAAGGGTCATTAAAGAATTGGCTGGTTCAAATTTGTTGGACGGTTTGACAATATTACGTATTGAGATCTAGTGGAACTAGTGAGACAGATATTTACATATTTTTGACACTGTTTGGCTATGTTAAATTTTAGACATTCAGCATATAAAAGAGACCATAACTCCATAACGAAAGTTATTCAAAAATTAACTCCAAACCTCTCAAGACAACACACATTTCATGATTCAAGAGGGAGAAGTGGATTTTGTTTCTTATTCCACAGCCCCTTTTGTCACCAACTGCACGGCGATGACGTTATGAATATAGCTGGTGCCGTGCACCTCACGATAAATTCGGTTAAATAAATTAAATTCCTGGAAACCGCTGGCATCTTCCAACTACCAGTAGTTGATATATTTGTTTACCTTTAAATATCTGCCGGAAAATGCTTGTCATATTATTGATACAGAAGAGATAAATTACCACCAGAGATATAAATTAACCATCGTCGTAAAATATGCATTCCTGTATGTGAATAACTCATGTATAAAGCAATTCACAAGAGCCTATGAGATATTAGGTAATATTCGATTTATTTGGTAAAATTTACTTGTCAATTATGTCGCCCGATTGTGCAACGATATTGCAAATGTCAAAGTGATTTGTTTTAATATCAAGCCGAGACTGCAACATTGTTAAATATTTTGTACACCTGTCTAATAATTCTTCTACACTGTCAATTGCAATGCAAAATGTAATTTAATTTGTACGAACGTCATTTTATTTAAATATACCTGTCAATTCAACATTGTAGAATGTTGAAACTTATATTGAAAAATTTCAAAAGTTGTGCAAAGTTGCAAATAATTTTGAAAAAAGTCAATTTATTTTCGTATTTTGTTCGAACTGTTCGATTGTACTCCTGGTTTCAATATTGTTCCGCATTTCTCCTACTTGCCTCATGGGTGAGGAAAGTGGAGTTACTTTTGGAGCGTTTGAGCGTGAGCTGCAGTGCGATGAAATGTAGATCACGACCGCGCCCGTTTAAAACCGTCAGTTTCCGTCTACTTGACAGAGGCGTGACACAAACAAACACGCAAGCGGACGAACGGAGCGGAGCAATACTTTCCCCAAACAAACAAAATGAGTAGTTCCACGAAATAGCTGCATGATTCGTGACATTAGCTGTTGAACAGTTGAATCGTAACCATCGGGTAAAGTTGACGTCGATTTGTATACAATAAAAGCAAAAAATTCAAACCATTTATTGAAGTATAAGAAGTAAACCACCTCATACCACAAGCCCATCTATGTACGTCTAACAGCATTTCAAGCAACACACAGAGAAACAAATTCAATTGTAGTCAAAGTACATATGAACATGGTGTACGCTCACCGAGATAGACTATAATAAATCTAAAGTCTAAAGTACATAGTTACATCACAATCGTAAAGGACTGCAAATTAGACGCAAATGATAAGGAAATTATCAATCCTTTTACAATGACTGCATGCGTCCAATAACCAGCTGGACTCGAACCAATGACAGGCAGACCAGAACTTCACGTACAAAATGTTAGATAATCAAATGTAAGGTAATGCATTTCTATCAGTACGATGAAGGATTCTTCGAAACAGGGATATATGGAAGGGAAGCCCGAAATAGATTATATTAATATAAATTATACAAACCACGAAATATTCTAGCACTGCCCTCTTAAAAGAACTTGTGACCAAACAGTTGTTAATGGAAGCTGGTAACCTATACCTGACTTTAGGAGCAAAATATGAGCAGGGATGTTGGTTGGTGCTGTCTCCGAAATATGATACGGAATGCTGGTTAGTGCTGTCTTCGAAATTGTAGGAGAGCATGGTATCTGTTTTTGCACGTGTACAAGGTTACCACTGGTCTTGAAATTAAAAATGTACTAGGGCAATAATTACGTATGAATATCATTATATTTCAGAATACTAGATCAATGAAATAACGGAAGTGTATGGGCCAAGTAACTGTCATGGGCCTTTCTAAATGACACGGTTTTGGAGATCAAGTTTATGAAAATGGTCAATGTAAGTGACTCCCTATTCTAGGTTACAATGGAGTAACTCCGAATATGCCAGACTAAATTAGAGGTTTGTTATCAATGCTTCCGGAACAAAATATTGCCACCGAGGTAATATAACTATTGATCCCAACACTTTCTTACATAGAGTTTTCACATGAGAATTTAACGCAGGACAGACTCCCGAAAATGTCCCTCATTTCTTGAAAACCACATCAAGATTGGAAAATATTACTTTGGTTTCTCTATTTACGTCTCTACTTCTGTTGCTGGTGAAGAGTATGAAAGTCTTGCTAAATTTGGCAGAGCAAATCTTAACAACTGTCTTTTTTTTACGTTTTTGGTTTATTATATATTTTTTCAAATAGGTTTTCACATAAATTATTTGAAATTCAGATAGTTGTATCGTCGACGAAATTATTCGAGGAAACTTTGGTAACCTCTATGTTTTTTTTCCCTCGAAGCATAGAGCCCTGAGGCATTCCATCATTGACGACGGTTTCTTTACTGTGACAGTGACACAAAATAGTCGTAAAAAAATATGAAACCGTGTATTCAAATATATATATATATATATTTTAGGTTGATAGAGTACATTCTTTACCTAAGTTTAAAACGGACGAATACATTGAATAATATGGCATTTATATACAACTCCTTCCTGTCTTCGTAAAAAGAAGGGAATCTAATACTGCAAATCCATTCATATAACAGGGATATCAACAGTATCACCAATGGGTGCATTGTAATGTCATAACTATTGACAAAAATTCCGGTAACCCTAGAGAGAAGATGGTCTATTGAACAGACACAGACACACAGACAGACAAAGGCACCAGGCCGAATCCCCAAGAAGGGGTTGCTGACGGCAGGGCTCACCCCACACTTCTCGCAAACAGTCACACTCAAACAACTCAGCCCTTTGCTCTAAAAACCCGGTCTGAAGACATCCACATTCAGGGTCATGAGTGTGGTCCGAGGTCAGTGTCAGCAGCAGGGTCCAACATGCCTATCCATTGCACACTCTCTCTCTTTCTACCTCCACACTCATGTTTCTCCTTCTTAACGCCAGCTTTACGCCATCCATGCATCTAACCAAGCTGCCGTCTACCTCTAGGCCAATGTCCACTCACCTCCGTCTTCATCACCCTTTCCACCAATCTCCATTCATCCAACCTCATCATTTGCCCGAACCATCTCAGAACCCGCGAATCTTCTCTGTCCTCTAACTTCTTCGCTATCTCTGTTCCAATTCTAGCAACATCGTTATTGGGCCTGTCTCTCAGCATCACTCCAGCCAAGCTTATCAAGCATTCCATCTCAAAAACATTCAACCTTCTTCTCTCTTCTGCTCTCACCACGTAAGGTTCAACTCTGTAGAGCACAGTTGGAACAACTACCCCCTCATATAACCCTCTCTTTGCTTGCAACCCCAACGTCCTACAGCTCATTACACTCTTAATTGCACCCAACCCATTACACCCTTCCTGCACTCGCGACTCCTCCTTAGTGACTACTAGTTCACTATTTCACATGGGACCCCAGGTACTTAAAACCCTAAACTTCTTCCAATAACTCCGTTTGGAAGGACACATATTCTGCTCGCATCGACATTCCTTGAACCTCTCATTACTATACTCTACCCACGTTAAATCAAAAATTCCTCCTCTGACACACTCTCCCAAACTCCGACACTAGCCAACACATCTTCCTATCCGAATACGTCACCAGCGACGTATCATCCGCAAACATTAACCGAAACAACTGCCATATACGCCTATTCGCTTCCAACAGCTCTAGGTCACAACCCATTGTACTCACGTTCACCTTCCTAACCACTCTATCTATGAAGAGATTGAACAGTCAAGGAGACGTTACGCAGCCTTTGTCAATTTTACTCTCACTGTGAACTAAGCACTCACATCGATGCCCACTCTGGCATATGCTTTGCTGACAACATTGAAACTCTGAACCACTTTCAATAGATTTCCGTCCACTCCATTCAACCGCAACACCCTCCGCAGCGCTCCCCTGTCGTAATCCGTTTCCAAATCCATGAAGTCACAGAACACACCCTTTCCCTTCGCAAGGTACTTTTCACAGACTTGTCTCACCCGCAAAAAATCTGATCGGTACACCCTCTACCAGTCTTGAATCCACACTGTTCCTCGAGAATGCTGATTAGCAGTCTCGAATCCTATTGATCACCGATTACGCATAATGCGCAGACATTGGTAAATTACTGACACGGTGAACGCCTTGTATTTTCGAATAGTTCCTTAACAATTTCTCTGTCCATTGTGAAAAAAATGAAGAACCATATGCTGAAATATGCTCGATTGTATTACGTGCTGAAATTTGGAGAAAGTGAATTATAGATTTGAATTTGTTTCTTGCTGGTACTATTGTATCATTGTTTGCCTGAGGGTGATGCGCGTTAGTAGTTCAAGTCAGGATGTACTACTTATGCAGCAAGAAAAAAGTCTGGTCAAAATTACCTGTTTTTTGTCTTCCACCATTTATTTTCTGTAGACCTTTCTGGACAAAGAAATTTGCCGTTTTTCCATGAGCTTTTTCCATAATCTTTCACAGCAAAACAAATCTGAAGCCATCAACTTATTGCCTCTCTGATGATGCTATATTTCCTGGACTGGATAACTTCCAACGACTCGAATCACTGAATAAACCTTTTGGGAATTGCTTCGTGTGTAAGCTTCCTGGTGTCCTCGAAACGCTCCATGATTACGTGGATAAGTGAACGTGTAGAGTTTGACCCCGACCTCTCTCACGTTATGTACGTCCTCGCAAGGTTAGAAGCAACCATTCTGACAGGAGCAGGACCCCCATGCCCTACGATGGCAACATGAACGCCTGCGTGCCGATGGCAAGAGAACCTTGACAAGGCCAGCATATGCACCAGATTCCGGCGTGTGGTGATCAACAGCCGGCGTTGATACTACTTGTGCAGCAATAACGGCTGAACATCCGAGAAATGCGTTAAGGACCGTCGTACACGTGCACAGTAACCTTTGTGTACCTCATAATATATTTGTGTTTCGTTTGTTATGCTGAACGACCTTGACTGGTCATTTTGTTACCATTCTTACCACAACATGAGTCACTCTGATTCCTTATCAATATTAAATGAAAATTGTTTTCTCACCAATATCTTCTTCTTTGCTTGGTTGCAAGGCCCAAACTGATTAATTCCGTTGTTACTCATTCAAAAATTACAAGATATTTTAACCCATTATTAATGATAACTCTATACTTTTCGCTATACTCATCATAGAGGCTGCCATTCATTAGCTGCCTGACCCGCCCTGGATTGATCAGCCTTTCGTCCTCCAGTACGTCGCTACCAGGCATTGGCATTATAAGGTCATGTGTGCCAGATATTGTAACCGGCTTTTTATGGAGTAGAGAAACCTTTCCTTTAATCTTAGAACACCGTGCAGTCTTAACTAATAGAAGTCACTTCTTGGGACAACCTTTTTGTTTCCGTTTCCCTTCCTAGGTTAGGTATTATTTGATGCAATGCGCTTGGGCAATAATTTATCTAACTCGATTGATTTTGATACCAACTCTCTGAATGTGTTTTACCCTGATTTAAATGCTGGCAAGACAAGTTAATATTATAAATAATATGATTTTTAATTAAAAAGATTTTAACAGATTAGATTGGAATTCTTTAAACAGCATGACAGGCTTTTCTTTGTTTCAACAGAAGATTACATTTCTATTTCCCAAAATTGACATAGTTAATTCCTTTTTGCAAGCAATATATTGTATATGTTATATAATTAGCTTCACAGAAACTGGCTGACGGAGGACAAACAAGATTTAATTCATAATAAAATTTATATTTATTTTTGATCATTCAGAAGTGATGGTAGACGTGAAGGAGCAATCAGCTTCTATTTTAATGATAAATATACTGCTAAACTCTTAGACTGCTGTAATTTTAGTGTGCCTCCCATCGAACACGTTTTGTTGAATTTAAACTGCATATAAATATATGAACATAGTCATAGCTTATGAGTTACCATCCACTAACCCTAATCTATTCATTAATAAATTGGATGAATGATCAAATCATGTCCCAACAATAAAGCTGGACATTTGATTATATGGAGAGATTTCAGTATAGATACTTGAAAGTACAATAACAACGATAATGCATTATAACCCCTGTGTATAATAAACATCTTTGCGTGATTACCATTAACATCAAAATCAACTGAGGAATCCGAAGAGACATATTTCCTTTAGGAAATACTTCATAACAACTCGCAAAACTTCAACTCTGGCGTATATTAATTTATTTGCTTTTGTATTTTTATATAATATTATTATTCATGAGATAATGGATAAAAGCAATCAAATTAAATGCATATTCATAAGCCTTCTAACAATTGCAATCCAGTTTAACAAATTGAATCGTTCTGATTTCACCGAAATCGCAAATGGCAATAAATGTGTTTTTCTTCTTCTAACAGTTAGCTTCTATATTAGAGTAATACGTTTTGCTGTCTCTCAAACACAGAAATAGTCTCTTCTAGAGACATTTCTAAACACTGGCTTACCGCTGATAGATCACACATGCAAGGCCAGATCCGAAAAGTAATTTGACCCAATTTATAAACCACGATACAAGCTTGACACGATTTTTTTAAACGGACTTACTACGAAAATAAATTCACTGTATGAAAAAAAATATTTCAAGCCAACGTGGCAGATGATCGATCAAAATAGCATTGACCAGATAACAATAAATTCAACCGATAAAATAATTATATAATTTCCAATAACGAACTTTCGAAGGTCTAGAGAACGAAATTTGTTGTTATTGAACGTGCGTCAGCTGCCTGTAGGGACATGAATAACATCCGACTTTGTGTTTCAATGGTTTATAAGAAAAGAAGAAAATACCGACGGAAATGATACATTTTGATATGTGTGTGTGTGTCATGAATTTTTGCTTAGTAAATTATCGTTTGGAATTCGAAGCCAGTCTATTCAAACAACAAGCGGATATTTTAGTTTCTGTTCGGTATGAAAATTATCCTATAATGTTCCAAATCAGTGCCTGGTGGAGATGAGCTCCTTAATCAATGTATCCAATCCAAAGCAATAACAATCAGTTTCCTATTTGCTAGTGGTTCATAGTCATTTATTGTGTGGTCATGGTGTCTGAAGTGTTCATGCAGTGCCTCAGTGTTGCGTGCCGTTTGTATTCTTGATAGATTTAGCAATTAAGTGTCGCTGATGCAATGTGACTCCTTATACTCCGATGTATAGTAATCAATACCATTTCCAGTAATTCACTTCATGTATAAAATTTTCATTTTCACTGTTTATCTTTCCCATTCTTGAATTCATCGCCATTATTATGTTCAAACATTAATGCTTCATGTATGTGTGGAGAGATGACACTTTCTGGAACATTTTTGTGGGCATTCGGGGTGTCTAAACATTGTGTTGTTGTGCTGTCAATGTACTGGGATATCTTTCCAAATTTTGTTTCGTTTGTAGCGCACTGTGATGTTATTCTGCAAAACATGTTGTAGTCGCTCTCCGTCTCTCGGAGTCACTCACCTTAACTTAGTAGGTGACGGTGTCGCCTCTCAGTAAGTGCCGGTGCCTCCTTATTGAGTAGCTCGCCGTCTCCCAGTAGGTGCCGGTGCCTCCTTATTGAGTAGCTCGCCGTCTCTCAGTAGGTGCCGGTGCCTCCTTATTGAGTAGCTCGCCGTCTCCCAGTAGGTGCCGGTGCCTCCTTATTGAGTCTTTCGCCGTCTCTCAGTAGGTGCCGGTGCCTCCTTATTGAGTAGCTCGCCGTCTCCCAGTAGGTGCCGGTGCCTCCTTATTGAGTAGCTCGCCGTCTCTCAGTAGGTGCCGGTGCCTCCTTATTGAGTAGCTCGCCGTCTCCCAGTAGGTGCCGGTGCCTCCTTATTGAGTCTTTCGCCGTCTCTCAGTAGGTGCCGGTGCCTCCTTATTGAGTAGCTCGCCGTCTCCCAGTAGGTGCCGGTGCCTCCTTATTGAGTAGCTCGCCGTCTCTCAGTAGGTGCCGGTGCCTCCTTATTGAGTAGCTCGCCGTCTCCCAGTAGGTGCCGGTGCCTCCTTATTGAGTCTTTCGCCGTCTCTCAGTAGGTGCCGGTGCCTCCTTATTGAGTAGCTCGCCGTCTCCCAGTAGGTGCCGGTGCCTCCTTATTGAGTAGCTCGCCGTCTCCCAGTAGGTGCCGGTGCCTCCTAATTGAGTCGCTCGCCGTCTCGCAGTAGTTGCCGGTGCCTTCTTATAATCCAAGAAATAATTGAAAGTGATTTAGAATAATTCAAAATAAGCAAATTTTGGACTAACCATCTCGTGAATGTCTTTCGATCTACAATACTGTTTTTCTGCTCCTATTTCAATCTGTTGACCTCTGTTTTGCAAATATCTGTTCTGTAACCACATTAAGTAAGACATTATACAAAATTATCGCTTTCATTTATGTTTTCTTCCTCCATCGCTTAAGCATTATTTTTTGCGTTATTTCTCGATCCGTCAGCTATATTTTTCTTCACGTGGTTTGGATGGCAAGAACATTAGTGAAAATAGATTAAACTGCGGGGTCCATCTCCACCGGAGCACTGACGCAGTCTTCGTGAGCTACCCCGGAGGGCTCATGTAGTGCACATTGGCGAAGGACATACCGCTTCCGCAGTGGTGTGGAGTTATCTTTTTGTCTGTGACTTTCGTTACTGCGTCCAGAAATTCAATTTGTTTCTTACAATTGCGCAGTTCTTCATGTTACTTTTTATTTCGTTCGCTGCTCTGAGAAAATTCTTCCATTCACAGCAATGAAACGGAAAAACACGTACTTTTTATTTTCTGCCGGTTTCATTAGTTCTTGTCCCCGAGCAGCCATGGACGTGCATGCAGAGTAGCATACCAGCTTGGATTCAATCGCTGTATCAATACATGTAGGAGCTCACGACAGCAAAATCTTCATCGTTTGGACATTGCAGGTCAACTTTTGAATGTAACCTCCAGGAGATCGCATCTAATTCGAGTATATATTCTGTTCCACGTCGTACGAACCGGCAGCCCACTAGTGATAAGCAGTGATGAATTCAATTTCAACTTTAGTTTTGCTAATTTAAATGGTGTATTTTCTGAATTGAAATATATTGCCAGAAGCTGGAAATGGATGATCTACTAATAATGCCTTCACAAATTGATATTGATCTCTCTCTCTCTCTCCAT
>SDVV010033658.1:0-11273 GCA_016164225.1 Gammarus roeselii
TAATGCTGAGAGACCGGATCACCAACGACGTGGTTTGAATCAGAACAGGGATGGTGAAAAAGTTGGTGAACAGAGTGGATTCGCGTGTACTGAGATGGTTCGGGCACATGGAGAAGATGGATGAAGGGAGATTGGTGAAAAGGGTGATGAATGCAGAGGCAAGTGGTCGCAGGCCTAGAGGTAGACCGAAGTTTGGGTGGATGGATGGTCTGAAGCAGGCGTTGGGAAGAAGAGACATGAATGTGGAGGTGGCAAGAGAGCGTGCAATGAACAGGCCTGAGTGGATAATGGTTGTGAATGGTTGATTTTGACGCTGCTCTGATGTGCTTTCCCGCCCTTGGCATCCCGCTGTCGGGATGGTCGTGGGTGGGGGGGGGCCCGGCCATTATGACGCGGCGGGGGTAAACCAGTGAAAGCTGTCGGGCCCTGCTGCTGACGACGGTCCCTCTGTGCATTTGGGACCCAGAATGTAAGTTGAGGGGCTACCGGCCCGACCCTTTAGCACAAAAGGGCTAAGTTGGGTGAGTGTGAGCGTATGAGGGTGTGAGTTGCACCTTGCCGTCGGCCACCCCCCTTTCTGGGGGATGCGGCCTAGTGTCTGTATCTGTAAGTTGTGATGCCAAGAAAAACGGGT
The DNA here is from genome assembly GCA_016164225.1 of Gammarus roeselii. Classification (NCBI taxonomy): domain Eukaryota; kingdom Metazoa; phylum Arthropoda; class Malacostraca; order Amphipoda; family Gammaridae; genus Gammarus; species Gammarus roeselii. Next base: position 635 of record SDVV010033658.1, read on the forward strand.
TTTATGAATACAACTCCTTCTAAATGTGCACTGGTACCCAATTTATTGATTCAACTGTTCCTAAATGTTGAAGCAGTTTCTACACTGTCTTTACTATTTCTCCTAAATGACACAGCTGTTATCAACTTCAAATATATTTTTTTCGCTACAGATGGATCAATTCACTCATTTTTTTTGGGTTTGAAAACAAAACTCGATTGTATTAAAATTGATTTTCATGCCTTTAAGCGAGCAAGACAAGATAGCTAGCCAAGAAAAATATTTGCTTAGAAAATAATAATTGATTTTTTAGACTGAAATATGAACACACAAATGCTCCAAATGCTTTAATATTTGCATTCCAATATTCAATGCTAAGTCCCACACGGATCTCCTCAATAACAGACCTGTAAGCTTAACATTGGTTTGCTCCAAGTAAATGGAAAAAACAGTAGTTTCTCGGTTGACTGAGCACCTTGAAAGCAACTACATTTTGTAATTTCATCAGTATGTTTTTTGGGGTAACCGTATCACCAAGGACCAGTTGCTGCTGGTCTATGATGTAATGGGATGTGGATGGACTCTAGTTGTGGATGTCATAATGCTTGATTTTTTATTAAGTATTTGATCTGGTGAGTCATGGTGTGCTCCTGTCTAAGCTTTATTCATTAGGTGTTAGTAGTTCATTGCTGGCTTGGATCTCTGTATTTCTCTCTGACAGAGTGATAAGTGTTTGTGTGAGTGGCAGATTGAGCAGCCCAGTTGATGTGACTAGTGTGAGTGTTGGGCTTCTCTTTTATAGAAGTCACATTTAACCAAAACTTCATGCAAGGTAGAGCATTGAACTTAGTCACTGAACATAGAGGCTTGGTAGTCAGTGTGGATACAAGTCTCATATTCCACACCATCATATTTGTGTGGCGTATGCAAAGGCTGGTGGATTGGCTAACTATTTGTTGCTATCACCTGTCTGCAGGTCTCTGGAGTTTATACAGTCCTTATACTTTGCCCATATTTGTCCACTCATTGAGTATGCATCCTGCATTTGAAACACTGGATACTGTGGGGACTACAGGCTGCTTGAATCTATTTGGAGAAGATGGACCAGAAACATTGATGGATTTCCTGATGTGGACTATGGTAGTTGTTGGAGGTGCCTGAATTTGTTTTCTGTTAGAAGTCAGCTTCTGAGAGCAGACCTGATGAAATACTAGAAAAAATAAATCATGGTACATCAGAGGATTTGCTAAATATGTTTTCATTGGCTCCCAGAGTTGGCCTCAGGGATCATTTGCTGAAGTTGTTGATTCCTACTTCCTCTTCTGCTGCAGTAGGTTCTTTAGTGTTAGATGTGTTGGTGTATGGAATGACTTACCTGCTGATGTAGTGCAGTTGATTCTTACCTTTGATTCTTACCTTTGCAGCCCCCTCAAGGGTTCAGCATACCCAGTCGTCAGGTGCACCGAGCCAGGAGAGGCCAGCATAGCTATGCAGAGCAACAACAAGAAGAAGCTGGAAGGGATGCGCACCATTGGCTTTCAGAGAACAAACCCAAAGCCACTCGCATGAAAACCCAAAGCACAACTACAAGTCAGCAGAAAACTATGAAAGCAAATACATATACACATATACATAAAAAGAAAAAAGAAAGAAACAAGCAACAGAACAAATCACACCACAGACTTGCAAACATGACTGGGAATGCAAGACCCTAGCACTCAAACAACCTATTCCTCATAAACTCAGTCAACCCTGCCTTGCAAGCAGAAATGGTGAAGACTTGACAACAGCAGCAGGCAGCTCATTCCATATCCTAATGCATCGAACATTAAAAAACCTCTTTGCTACATCCACGGAGCAGCGGGGCATTAAGAGTTTGTGCCGCGATGTCCCCGCGTTCTACCATCCAGCAACCTTTGGAGCAGAATGGACAAATCAAAAACCCACCATGTCACAACAGAGAATTCTCCAATACTTTACGAGGTCACTTCTCAGTAACTTGCTCTTAAATGAAAACAAATGGAGAGCCATTAGTCTGTCATGGTAGGAAATCTCAGACAGACCATGCACCTGCTTGGTTCAATTTCTCTGAACAGATTCAAGCAACTTCACATCCTGGACGTGACCAAGATTTCACACACAGGAGCAGTAATTAAGAATTAGCCTGACATGTGTCATAAAGAGTGTGACCATAAAATTTAAGCTTCTATTCACTGTCGACCTAAGCAAATCACTACAAAGACCAGCAGCTCGTCTCACATTTTCTCTGATAAGGCCATGAAACTTAAGACCAACATCCACATGAACTCCCGAATCGAGATGAACTTGGACGAACTCCAAACAAGCCCCCCAAGAGTGTAAACAGGCACTGCACCAGGACCAATCCAACCAGCAAAACGTCTTCTGAAACGTAAAACAACACACTGCTAGGGTTCAATGACAAATTCCATGAAGATACAGTCTGGAATACTTTGTCAAGGTCTCCTTGCAAAGCAGATACACCACCAACAACATCATGATGTTGAAAAGACAAATAAATTTTAAAATAATCAGCAAATGCGCCAAACTTAGATACAAGGCCATCCATCAAAAAATTAACATGAATGAGGGATAAGACTGGACACAAGACTAAGCCCTGTGGAGCCCCACTCAGAACATCCCTCCGCTCATTATTCACTCCATCAACGCGAACACACATAATTCGAGAACGAAGAAATGTTACCAATCCACCTCAACAACCCCAGAAAGTCCAAAAGCCTGCAACTTCAGAGGCAAAATGGGATGGGAAACAACATCAGATGCCTTTGAAAAATCAAGCATGGTCATATCTACAACCAAACCAGCATCAACAGACTTAACTACATCCGAATAGACCAGCAACATCTGATCCTCTGTTGATCTGGCCTTCCTAAATCTAAACTGTCTGGAAGAAAGGAGCTAGTGAGACTCTAAATAGTCCACCAGCTCAGCAGCAACAATCCCACAACTCCATCGATTTGCAGCAAACAGAGGTAAGGCTAACTGGACAATAGTTGAGGTGACCATATCTCGATTTACTTTAAAAAATTGAAATCATTCATGAACTCTTCCATGCATAGGGAGCATTCCACTCTGCAGAGAAAGGTTAAAGATTGTAAAGAGAGGCTGTGTCAATTGCACAGCACACTCCTTCAGCTACTTTGGGTGGAGGCCATCCATGCCCATAGCTGAACTAACATTGAGCCCTGCCAGAACGTCATGGACATTGCAAGACCTTATGGCAAACGCTCATTTTGCCATCAAATAACTGGAAAGGAGCAGGATTGGGAGGGACATTCTCTTTATATACGTCAGAGAAGGCAGATGACAGGAGCTCAGTCATCTCCAGTGGATCGTAACTCAGCTGTCCACCTGCATTACGAAGTGGTCTAACCTCAAGACTACCTTTCTTCTTCCTTTGTATATAAGCATGGAACAGCTTTGGGGAGTCACAATACCGTTGCATAAGGTATTCCTTTTACCGAGATTGGCTGAACAAAGCATGATTTCGAAACTGACAGTTGAGATCAAGAAAGATAGCTAGTGACTCCAAAGTATTTTGATCATTTCTGCCAAACTTCCTTCTTTCATACCTCCTTTCTGCCAAACCTCCGTCCACGCATTTGCTCTCTTCACCTTCAACCCATGCGGAGGCCTCACAGACCATGCATGGTACGTACTTTAGGCGAGTCTCCAGAAAGAGGCACATGTAAGTCTATCCGACTCCTCAGTATAGTGAGGAACACACTATATGCCTCACAAACACCCAGGTAAACAAATTCAAGAGGCCAATCAATTTTCGACAATGCTACGAAAATAGCGCCGTAGTTACCCCGGTGCCAAGAATACTTCCGAGCTTGGTGTCTTACACCATCAAGCTCCAAGACATTTGCAAACAAATAATCACAAATAACAGGCGAGTCAGCACACCTTGGAAAAGGAGCCATAAAAACAATATCCCCAACACGATCTGGCTCACTTGTGAAAAATAAATCCAGAATGTTGCCGGACAAGAGAAAATTCTGTTCCCTCACCCACTGATGCAAGCCACAAGATGCAAAGCAATCCAAAAACAGTTGATCTGTCAAGTCAGCATTCTTTCCCTACACCAACTCATCCGACCACTTCACCGAGGGGAGGTTGAAATTCCCCAACACGACCACCTCACGACCAACACAGCAGTCACTTAACCTTCTTATACTTCAGTGATTTTTTCAAATATATACAAACACCGTGTTTTCCTACTCCAGTATGCAAATCTCCTCTTACAACAGAAAACCCACAAAACTCAACAAGAGAATAGCAAACCAAGCTTACAAGCCAAGTCTCACCAACCACAAACACCTCCAGCCTAGTTTCTGAAATAAAATCTATTTTGTTTGTAAGATACAGATACAGACACTAGGCCGCATCCCCCAGAAAGGGGGATGGCTGACGGCAAAGCGCACCTCACACTCTCATACGCTCACACTCACACAACTTAGCCTTTTTGTGCTCAAGGGTCCAACCAGTACCCCCTCAACATACACTCTGGGTCATGAGTGCAGCCCAAGGATCCGTCGTCAGCAGCAGGGCCCAACAGTTTTCACTGGTTTACTCCCGCCGCGTCATAATAGCCGGGCCCTCCCCACCCACTACCATCCCAACAGCGGGATGCCAAGGGCGGGAAAGTACATCAGAGCAGCGTCAAAATCAACCATTCACAACCATTCTCCACTCACGCCTGTTCGTTGCACGCTCTCTCGCCACCTCCACATTCATGTCTCTCCTTCCCAACGCCTGCTTCACACCATCCAACCACCCAAACTTCGGTCAACCTCTAGGCCTGTGACCACTCGCTTCCGCATTCATCACCCTTTTCACCAATCTCCCTATATCTATCTTCTCCATCTCAGAACACGCGAATCCACTCTGTCCTCCAACTTCTTCACCATCCCTGTTCTGATTCGAAGCACGTCGTTGGTGATCCGGTCACTCAGGGTTACTCCAGCCATGCTCCGCAAACATTTCATCTCAAAAACATTCAACCGTCTTCTCTCCTCTGCTCTCACTCCCAAGCCTCAGCTCTGTAGAGTACAATTGGGACAACAACACCCTCATACAGCCCTCTCTTTGCTTCCATCCCCAACGTCCTACAGCTCATTACACTCTTTAGTGCACCCAACACTTTACATCCCTCCTTCACTCGCGCCTTCACTTCAATTTCCACTAGTTCAGTTATCTCCACATGGGAGATAACTAATTTTGCTCGCATCGACACTAATTTGACACTAATTTTGCTTGCATCGACAGTCCTCAAGCATCTCATTACTTTACTCTTACCCACGTTCACTCGAAGCTTCCTCCTCTCCACACTCTACCAAGCTCAGACACTAGCCTACATAGCTTCTCCTCTGAATCCGCAACCAGGGCCGTATCATCAGCAAATAGCAACTGGCTCAACAGCCAACTTCGTCCATTTGCTTCCAACAGTTCCAAGCCATGACCCAGCACACTCGTGTTCACCACCCTGACCACCCCATCCATATAGAGGTTGAACAGCCAGAGAGACATCACGCAGCCTTGTCTCAGTCCCACTTTCACCGTGAACCAATCACTCGCCTCGCTTCCCACTCTGACACATGCTCGGCTGTCAGCATAGAAACTCTGCACCGCTTTCAACAGATGTCCGCCCACTCCATACAAACGCAACACCCTCCACAGCGCTTCCCTGTCAATCCTGTCGTATGCCTTCTCCAAATCCATGAAGGCCTAGAACACATCCTTTCCTTTGGCAAGGTACTTCTCAAAGACCTGTCTCACTGCAAAAATCTGATCGGTACACCCTCTACCACTCCTTAAGTCACACTGTTCCTCCCCAATTGCGCAATCCGTACTGCCTCTAATCCTTTTGATCAGCACTCTCCCGTACAACTTACCAACCTCACATAACAGACTGATACCTCTCGAGTTGCAGCATTCATTTCTATCTCCTTTGCCCTTATATAGCGGAACAATGCAGGCACTGCAAAACTCAATCGGTACCACGCCTGCCACAAAACACAAGTTCAGTTACCTCACCAACCATTCGACAATCGTTACTCAGCCCTTCTTCAGGCATTCGGTCGCAACGCCATCCAAACCAGGGGCTTAACCTGCTTTCATCACGTCCACCGCCTCCTGCACCTCTTCCCTGGTAATGTCTATTGACATTTGTAAGACTATTGACATTTGCCTGGCTAATCGTCAGCAATGAAAACTGGGAGACGGACGACTGCAAGACCCTCAACAATTGATGGACCCAACACTCGCAGCACCGCCGCGGCAAACAGCAGCCCCCTCAATGGGAACGCCACCGCGGCCACCAGAGCCGCCACCGCGGCCACCACGACCACCAGAACCACGTCTGCGGACACCAGAACCGCCCCCGTGGCCCCCGGCACCATTATTGCAGTCATCAGCACGAACACCGCGGCCCCCAGCACGACCACCAGCAACGCCACTGCACCAGCAACGCCACTGCCTCCATGCGGTTTCGAGCAGTCGCCCCACCGCCAACAGAAGCCCTTCTAGCAATAACCTCCTGTCACTGCCTGTAGATTAATTCCCTCTGTATGAAAACAGACTTGAACTCATCCAAGAATCTTAAATTCTTGGCACCACCAAGTAGCATCCTCCTTCGATCACAATCCAGAACTTTAGCTCCAAACAAGCTGGTTTCGCCGATCATCGCAAGTCCGCTGAGCTCAACTTCTATGGTGTCCAGAGTCAAGCAAACTTGGGCAAATTTCTCCTTCACACCCTCAGCACTGCCAGTCTGGAAACCTCTGAGGACAATCGAGTCTTGAAGGCATTCCTGTTCGCACAACTCTCAATTCTGCATGAATTTCCTCCCTAGAAATTGTAGTTTTGTAAGCCATGGACCCATCAAGTAGCTTGTTGGCAGAATGACCGCCAGATGCCGACTCAATTCTCCTTGACATCTGATTAACTCTTTTGGTATGGGATCCAACAGCAACAAACAACTGATTGAAAGATGACACAAGTCCAGTCTCCTTGCCAGGAGCATAAGAAGAACTGGTTCTACCTGAACATCTACACCTGCAACAAAAATACTGCACAGCACCGCCAGTATCCTTCAAAAGACAACTAACAACATCCTACTCCATCCCAAGACAAGATACACCAGCGTGAAATTTCTTGCGGCAGACCAAACAAGAAACGAAGCCACCCAAGAGAACGGCATCACAGAAGGAACAGAGCACATCCCCGTCAGGCAGCCCATGAACCGCTGAGTCCCCGCCAGCAGCCAGCCCACCCCTCCCGGTCAAGCCCCCAGACTTACAGGCCACTGCTGCCTCATGTTTTTGGGACTACAAAGGTGTAGGTGGGAAGCCTCCGCCAACGCTGGTCCTTCAATGACCTTCCGCCGCCGAGATGCCGCCGCAACCGTAGGATCCAGCGATGCCACAAAAGATGCCACTGAGCCAACAGACTCGTGTTTCGACTGGCTAGCATCTGACACTTCAGTGTCTCCATCATACTGGATGCAAGAGCTGTCCATCAAGATCCAATCGTCGTGAGTGCTCTTCCATCCCATCCATCATCTCGTCCAACACTTACAGCCTTAGGCATCGTGGCCCTGCTGTTGCAAGCAAATAAGCGCTGTGAGAGCAGAGACGACTGTGTTTGAGTTGGGAGTGGCCAGACACTTGCAAAAGAGGTGAACACCACTTTTTGCTAGAGTGCCACTGACTTCAGGAGCAGTATCTTGAATACTGTGGAATTCTTCAACCAGTTCTTTAAAACACTGAGGCCTATGAAGTCCTTTTTTCAGATTTTTTTATAAGTTGGTTCAGCTAATAATCAGTGTGTGAACAAATGCTTGGAGGGGGCTAATAACATGTTCATTTCTGAAGCCATGATTCCTAACAGCTAGGTAGGTATAAGTCCAGTTAATAAACCATATGTGAACAAACGCAACTACTTTAGATTAGATTTAGAGTAAGGAAAACAAACGAGCATGAGTGCTCATGTCGAGGATTTCCTTTGAAAGAAGTGAAAGAAGAGTGAGGGATAGTCAACGAGGCTTTAGAAATTCCCGCACATACAGAAAAAGGAAGGTTGTAAGGACAGAAAGGAGAAGGACCACCACTACTCTCAACACTACCTACTACAACCACCCCACTACTACCCAGGGCATTTCAGCCCCAGAGAAGGGTCGAGTGTCAGGACGACAGTTCAGGATCGGGGCAAACAAAAAGCAAATAGAAGTTCAAGGGGGTCGCATCTCAGACTGTCGAGCAGAGACGGCCACGCCCATACACTCAGCGGACTCGCACTTCTCGAGCGCATGCCTGTCGGTTTGCCCCAGAGGTTGGGTCAGACGGACTCCAAGGTGTTGAGTCTACTTCCACAGGAGCATATGGGAATTAAATTTCGACAAGTATGTGCACATTTTGGAGAGCAGCACACCCAGTTGCCCAGGTAGTGGTCCTCTCCCATACGCTTAGAAGATTAGGTCTTCTGTACGCAAGCGGTTCCTTGGAGGCTGTCGCACTTCAAGGTGAGACGTTGGAGTGACATCTCCTAGGGATAGACCTGCCCAGGCCAGGTCTAGAGTCAAGTCAGAATTTTTTTTAAAGTCGTAAAATGTTGATAAGTGCAAATGTAGGAGAGCTCCACGCCCAGTTTCCTGAGAGTGGTTCTCCCTAGTGTTCAGTATAGTAAATCTCTGAACATGTGTGATTGGTTCTACAAGAGCATTTCATGTGAGATGTCAGAAGGACATCTCCTAAAAAAAGTTGCTCATGGCAACTCCTGATTTTGCTATAGTGTTTTTTCAATCAACAATGGTCAGTTATCAGCATGGGAACAGAAGCAATTTTGATAGATAGCACTCACTATGAACAAGCTCTTGCTGATCTGATGTATGATGAATTTTTGATTTGACTATGCTGATTGGGTTTAATTCGTAAGTAGTGATGTAGACGTGTATAATTTTTTGGAGTGTGTTGTGACTAACAATGTTGCTGTATTTCAGTTGCCTGAAGCACAGATTTTTTCCGTATCCTCATATTGCCTTGTTTTCACGGTTCTGGAGTGCTGTGGCATTTGTGCTTTCTGTCCTGCTCTGCACTCTGCCTTTGCTGGGTGTTGGGGAATCTTCATTCCACCAAGGTGAGTAACCAAGGTGAGTAAACAAGGTGAGTAAACAAGGTGAGTAAACAAGGTGAGTAAACAAGGTGAGTAAACAAGGTGAGTAAACAAGGTGAGTAAACAAGGTGAGTAAACAAGGTGAGTAAACAAGGTGAGTTGGTACCTATTCAATTAATAGGTACCAAATGCCTATCACGCCACAACAGGAAGTCTTCTCTTCATAAAATACCTTTTAATTCATGTCATGAATGATAATACAGTGGATATACATATACAATTGATGCAGCTATTATCTGTTGTGCATTGTGGAAAAAATTCAATCAATAAAATATGCTACTAGGTGGTAGCAAAATCATGAAAATTATGGCCTTATTCTGTGTTGAATTTTAGTTGTGAAGATCCCCAGGCAAAAAAAAAGTCACTCATGTCTGTGAAGTCATGAACCCTGGCTGAAGCACCACAGTTATGTCACAGGCAAGCGCCCATTGGCCATCCATACCAATATGGTCCCTAGGATAACTGATCATGAGATATTAGTATTGTAGCTAACTTTAAGCAGTAGCTTATATAAATCATACCCCCCACATGAGAGAAATAAAATCAAAATCTTTATTCATACACAAATGGTATGGTATTAAGTTTGGCATCTCAGTTAATTCTATACAAAAATGTACACAAATCGAAAATAATGGTAAGCCAAGGCAATAGGATCAGATTGACTAGCCTTACTGATTTCATTGCAAATTATGAATGACAAAATGTGACCGAGTATGTCGGTGACGTGCATCTTACATCCCTAGGTGAACGAACCTAAGAGCAAAACTGTCCAGAACAAGTAACAACCAAATAAATATTAATAGAGGTTTAAAGTACACAATGAATCTGCTCTGTATTCAAATGACACATAATATCAAGATCAGAAGAAGAAAATTGAATATAACAATTAGTAACAGTTCCTTATTCTGATTATCCGCCTAATACATTGGGTAGCAAACGTATCTCACCTTTGCAGCCCCCCACAGCCCCGCCAACAGGGCACGCAGGCATGGGAGGCAGTACACCTCAGCGCGCCAGCAATCAACGTTGTCACGGTATGTGCAGGCCTATGTGAGTTACAGAGCCACAGCCATGCATGCCTATATGTTCAGAGCCGGGCATTTTACAGGTGACGATACAGCTACATATACATTCATACAGATACAGATACAGACACTAGGCCGCATCCCCCAGAAAGGGGGGTGGCCGACGGCAAGGCGCACCTCACACCCTCACACACTCACATTCACACAACTTAGCCCTTTTGTGCTAAAGGGTCCGGCCGGTAGCCCCTCAACTTACACTCTGGGTCCGAATGTACCGAGGAACCGTCGTCAGCAGCAGGGCCCACAGTTTTCACTGGTTTACCCCCGCCGCTTCATAATGGCCGGGCCCCCCCCACCCACGACCATCCCGACAGCGGGATGCCAAGGGCGGGAAAGCACATCAGAGCAGCGTCAAAATCAAC
>SDVV010033659.1:0-11272 GCA_016164225.1 Gammarus roeselii
CTGTTCTGTAACTACGAGCTGCCGCCTGTTATACACTTACGAGCTGCCGCCTGTTATGCACCTACGAGCTGCCGCCTGTTCTGTAACTACGAGCTGCCGCCTGTTCTGTAACTACGAGCTGCTGCCTGTTATGCACCTACGAGCTGCTGCCTGTTATGTAACTACGAGCTGCCGCCTGTTCTGTAACTACGAGCTGCCGCCTGTTATACACTTACGAGCTGCCGCCTGTTATGCACCTACGAGCTGCCGCCTGTTCTGTAACTACGAGCTGCCGCCTGTTCTGTAACTACGAGCTGCTGCCTGTTATGCACCTACGAGCTGCTGCCTGTTATGTAACTACGAGCTGCCGCCTGTTCTGTAACTACGAGCTGCCGCCTGTTATACACTTACGAGCTGCCGCCTGTTATGCACCTACGAGCTGCCGCCTGTTCTGTAACTACGAGCTGCCGCCTGTTCTGTAACTACGAGCTGCTGCCTGTTATGCACCTACGAGCTGCTGCCTGTTATGTAACTACGAGCTGCCGCCTGTTCTGTAACTACGAGCTGCCGCCTGTTATGTATCTGTGAGCTGTCGCCACCTACGAGCTGCCCCCTGTTATGCGACTACGAGCTGCCGCCTGTTATGCGCCAACGAACTGACGCATGTTAAGTGCCTACGATCTGCCGCCTCTTATGCGCCTACGAGCTGCCTCCTGTTAAGCAACCAAGTTTTTGTGAACTTTTGTCCTCTTTCCATAAGAAAATACCACAGCTTCAACCTTTTTTTTCCGCAATATATATCCCATCGTGCGCATTTTGATGAATCTATTTCTGCCAGATTTCGCTTAAAAAAATTAGATTCTTATTTATAACTGTAACTTATTCACAGGTTTAATATAACGCCGCATCTCACTGATACAAGCACACCTATTGACGGGGACGCGGCCAGCAATCTGACAACATCGTTTGATCGGCTCCATCAGGGACGAAAGTTTATAATTGATCCCAGACTCTACCGTCGCGATCAGGGATTGGATGGCCGGCAGTGGCCCTGCACCGGGAGTTGAAAGGCTGGCACTGACCCTGCATCGGGAGTTGGAGGGCCGGCAGTGGCCCTCCATCGGGAATTGGATGACCAGCAGTGGCCCTGCATTGAGAGTTGGAGGGCCGGCACTGGCCCTGCACCGGTAGATGTATGACCGGCAGTGGCCCTGCACAGATGGAGATGTCAACATCAGGAATAGTCAGTGAGACTGAAACGAAGTAGAGTCGTAAAGAGCCGTCAGCGTTTACGGTCTTTCTGCTCAACCTAATCAAAATAGTGCATACTAAGCACATACTATACAGTGTGGACTCATACAATGAATACAATTTTAAATCGCTACAAGTTTTTTCGTATAAGAGACATAAAACTGTAGCTAAGCTCATTCGAATTGAAGAAAACTCTGGTTTCACTTTCCTTAGTTATCCTTCAAATTGGCCGCCGTCAGCTGCAATACACTTCTCAATAGGGCGGGCATAATTCACGACGACTTTCCCGAACATTTCAATGTTGATCGAAGCGATGACTTCACTCACTTCTTGCTTGAGTCGTCAAGAGATGCAGGCTTTGATCTGAATACATGGTCTTTGTAATATCCTTGCTCCAATATCAGAGAGGTTATGAGCAAAAGACACGCCATCAAATGCTCTTGAATCACTCCCTACAGAGTGACTGACGTCACTACCCTCCAGAGTGAGTGACGTCACTACTCTCCAGAGTGAGTGACGCCACTACTCTCCAGAGTGAGTGACGCCACTTCCATCAGAGTGAGTGGTGTCACTCCCTCCAGAGTGAAAGACGCCACTCCATCCAGAGTGAGTGACGCCACTCTCTCCAGAGTGAGTGACGTCACTCCCTACAGAGAGAGTGACGTCATTTTCTCCAAGGTGAGTGACGCTACTCCCTACAGAGTGAAAAGTCGTAACTTCCTACAGAGTGATTGTCGTAACTCACTCCAGAGTGAGTGACGTAACTCCCTCCAGAGTGAGTGACGTAAATCTCTCCAGAGTAAGTGACGTAACTCCCTACAGTGTGAGTGACGTCATTCTCTCCAAAGTGAGTGACGCCACTCCCTCCAGAGTGAGTGACGTAATTTCCTATAGAGTGAGGGACGTAACTCCCTCCAGAGTGAGTTACGTAACTCCCTACAAAATGAGCGACGTAACTTACTCGAGAGTGAGTGACGTCACGACTATATGAAGACCGAACGCAGCCTCCGCTACGGTTTAAGTTGTCTTCTATTAGCATTTTATAGTGTTCTGTAATGTGATGCTTGTTACTGAAAATGCTACTGATACTGAATGCTGCTAGCCTGTTCCACTAGAATGATTGTTTCTAACTTTTTCTAATTCCTTTATTTATTCACCGATAGTGTCGGCATGAAGTGACTTTCTAATAGATTAAAGACCGAAACACTGATGACGGTAATGTTGAACACACGCATGCGAATATAAGACGTGAGTTCGTTAGCGCCCGTATCGACCATTCATCAACGCACGCGTTATACAAGGTGGATTTAGGCGAATCCCTTCAACTCATCAAATTCAATGCGCATCTGTATCACTTCCAACATATAAACATCATCTGTTATTCTAACTCCTGCTGCCGTTCCTCTATACACTTCACATTCCTTTCTCCCCAACTGCCGCTACTGCAACTCCCCACACTCTCCAGCCCTCTCCCACCCCCTCATCTGTTGCCACTGCTGCTCCCCACACTTTGCTTCTGCTTTCATCACCCGCAATGTCCCTCCTCTCCAACTGAACTTTTGCATCTGCTACTCTCCGCACTCTGCTTCTTCCTTCCATCCCCTTCAGCTCCTCCCTACCCCCTCCACTTTAGCCACTGCTGCTCTTCCTACTCAACTTCACGTTTCAACTGTCACCTCTGCTACGCCCGCACTCTGTTTTCTCATCACCATCAGCCCCCTCTCTCCCTCCTCAAATGTCACCACTACTACTCCCTATAATAATAACCGACCGTCGAATTCCTTGGCGATCTTCGATGGGAATTCCAGGCCTGCAATTCCAGGTCTGCCATTTCAAATAATCGATTGTGTCTGGCATTCTCGGAAGAGGCGAGATGCTCTTCTGTCTTTGCTATTCCCAGAAGAGTCGGGCTGATCTTCTGTCTCTGCTGTTTATGCCGACGGCTCCCAACATAATTTCTTTCGTTCATTTCTTTTCTCCGATCTTTGCGATGCCTTTATGTCACTTTCCTCACACCTCAGTCTCCCCTATTATAGGGCCCTTCCCTTCTCATCAGCCCCTTCAACCTCCTGATGATGTCTCCCCATATTCGACCTCTTCCCTCATCAGGTGATGTCTCCCGATCATCGTCCTCTTCCCCCGTCAGGTAATGTCTCCTCATCATCGTCCTCTTCCCCATCAGGGGATGTCTCCCCATCATCGTTCTCTTCCCCCGTCAGGTGATGTCGCCCCATCATCGTCCTCTTCCCCATTAGGTGATGTCTCCTTATATGTGGCGGTTTGATGAGTTACAAACAAACAAAAAATACAATCAACAAACCTTACGACAACAAGACCGACATCAGACGATGCGAGAGTTGCTGCTCCTATCACCTGAATGTATGCTCCGCAGAGGCTAAATTCTGGTGTTGCGGGCAGGCGCGACAGAAGCCGCGCTAAGTTGAGACCAGGGGCCTACGAGTTGGCATGGGTGGTGTGGTGCATCTCTCCGGCTGTCAGCAATTAAGGGACTAGTCTTGATAATGTTCCCAACTAAAGACATAGCAGCAGCAGCAGCAGCTAGGACTTGTGTATTAGCACTCCCCCTGGTGATGCATGAGAGAGTGGCAAAGGGGGCGAGTTGCTGCATCAATGGTTGCCTCGCCGGCTTAAGCAGGCGAAACACGAGGCAGCTCTTGGTGCTCGTGATGCTCCATCACCGCCTTTCCAACGTCCTTCACCCTCACAACCTCTTTTATTCCAGATTGTACTTTGTTACAACTCTTCCATTCCCGATTGTACTTTGATACACCTTTAGATGATGCACATTTCAGAAGCGCGTAGGCAATGGTGCGGAAAGGTTGTGATGCTCTGACGCAGAGCAATTCGTTGTGGAGAAGTAGAAAAGGGACGACCGGCTGCATCAAAAGATGTCTCGTGTTTCAGCGCCTAGAAAGTGATGCATGAGATAGGGTCTAATAGAAGTGGGGAGGGGAGAGTTGCTACATCAAAATATGCCTCGTTGATCGCCGTCTTCGGGAAAAAGTAACCCATCGTCTGTGCAGCCGACAAATATCCTCTGCTCCAAAGACAATGAGGACCGAAGACTTTCACAGGTGTTCATCGTATGATGTCGCCTCTTAAGTGGACACTATTTCACGTAGTCGAAATTCGGTTGCAATTTTGTATCCGTAGAATAGGTTCCCCTTCATAACGGGGCAGTAACGTAAGCTTCAAACATAATCCATTATTTTTAGGTGTAACGAAATATGAATAATCATTCGATGAAGACCAAGTGAATGAATTTTTGACTAAGGAGAAGTCCATTGCGGACTTGACTTTACCTGGCTTTCCACGCTGAGCTAATCAAAGCTTGGCGTAGAAATAACTTGGATTGTGGGTTATTGAATAGCTGTTGTACATTTCCATCTTTTCCATAATATTTTCGATCCCGTTTGTCCATAAATGGCTCAATAATCTTAACTTGAAGTTTCTCTTAAAAGCTTAGAAAGTATTTACCTACGAAGTCAAACACTGGATTGATTTATTTTCTTTTTGGTTTGATGAAAAGTTAAGGGCGAAGGAAGCTAGGATTCTCGAGTATATGTACCGAATTTTTCCTTAGATGCAACGGATCAAAATGAGGCCAACAGATAATGAGGCACGAGCACTAACTGAACAGGACGATGAGAGGAAAGTTATCAACTCAAGAGTTCTTCTTCAATAATCGCAGCCCATTAA
This sequence comes from Gammarus roeselii, assembly GCA_016164225.1. NCBI lineage: Eukaryota > Metazoa > Arthropoda > Malacostraca > Amphipoda > Gammaridae > Gammarus > Gammarus roeselii. The sequence continues at coordinate 4,951 of SDVV010033659.1, forward strand.
ACGACTTAACATTCCTTCCATTTTTAGGCGGATGCGACAATCGTTTCTGCGATTATGAGATTCTTATTCAGCGTACAAGTAGGTGAATGGTTTGAAGCGATATCCTACTAATTCCAACTAATACAATCTCTACAGAATTTTTATCAGAAACTCAAACAGCTTCTCAACAAGCTTATGGATTGCTCACAGACAATACAAATTGTTGTGTAGCCGCCCAGCTCAATAATAATTATTAAAGGCAATCACTGCCAACCACGATTTTATTAATGACCGACGGCTTTGTGTGAGTCCGCCTGGCCCAGCATGAGGTCTAAGGTGTTTACCTAAATGACGCTCACCCGTTACTCTCTCTGGAGTGGGTCGGGAAATGATATTTGTGTTAATCTCCATACAACCCGGCAGTTCTATGTGGGGATATTGAAACACCACTGAACGTCTATTACATAGCTTTACTTTGTTAAATATAAAGAATCCCGGACTTGACGAGACCGACCCTCCTACCCGAACACATGACACAGCCTACTTATAATATGTACCCCGGCACACATGGACCACACCGCTATACCTTATACCAACTCTATAAAATATAGAGAGTTGGTATAAGGTATAAATATAAATATGACAGCCTTATTTAGAATGTGCACTCCGTCATAGGAGTATTACCCGACGTACTATAACTGCACAGAGCTGACGCACGCACCGAACCACAAATAAAAAAGAAGTAACACACACAGTAAAACACAGGCACGTATGCCTAATAAATACCTCCTCTAAGATGTAGAATGCACAGATATATACTAATAATAATAATGCGTAAACTCGAAAACACAGGCACGTATGCCTAATATTGATACCGCCGCTTAGTAGTAGATGAATACGTCTATCCTAATAATAAGGTGTGAGCGATAACCACAATAGTAAATATGCACACATGTCCGTAATGAAAAGTACCCCTACCACAAAGACAAGAAAAACGCCTTGATGAATTTCAAACTGGCGTTAACCACTTTTTAACCACTGAGAATGCACACACGTGCGTAATGAAAAAGGACCTTAACCACAAAACGGGGTCACACTGGATATAATTAACCCTTCCTAATGACACATGGAAAACGGTCCAATCCTATTTCCCTTTTTTCAAGGAAAACGCCTTGATAAATTCAAACTGGCGTTAACCACCTTTTAACCAATGACCGGGTATTTTATCACTTTACCCCCTCGTAGACGTAGACAAAAAAAAGAATGAAACACCTCACGCTCACCGGGCGTTTGTGACCCTTGGCTCTGGGTCCTGGTAGATGATGAATGAAACTCCCTTGCACCCGGCGAGGCACGTTTGGAGTCTGCAAAATGCTTTCCGGAGCTCGTCGACACTGAAAACTCTAGAATTGTCTGTAGATTTTGCTAGCTACTTTGACTTTGGTAAGGAACTCGTCTAACACAAGAACTGACTTAGATTTTAATGGTCCATATTCGCTAATGGACTATTTAGGTTTGCACTTGGAGAATTTCCACTATATTTTGCTAGCTACTATGGTTGGTGAGGAACTCGGCAGCAGGAGGGCTAGACTCGGCAACAACGGATCTACGGACGCTTCCAATTAAAACGTTCACATCGTTCTCGCGGAGATGTGAAAGAAGCCTGGCTTCTTGGTGACTCTGTCTTATATAGTCCATAATCGTGACGTCATCGCCCACCACTCGGCCGGGAACAGGCCGGTGACCCCTCCTCTAGCCAACGTCGCAGTCGCACCAGCTTACAAATTCTTCAAGTAATAAATAGGCTTAGGGCCAACATTCTACCCTTCAGGTGGTGACAAGGCGTCAAACGTTCTCATTGTCCCCTTAACATCTCTGTAGCTCAACCCCGATGACCTGTTGCTAAGGGATCGCTGGCCCAACTGTACGTAACGATTCCGTTTGTTGCCAGCCTTACGACCGTGCCTAGTTATCACTCCTGACGCAATCGAGAGCGTTTCTATTCATTATACATAGAGACCTAAGGCCTCCAGACTACGGCGCGACGCTTGTGGTCATTTCGTTCTGTTTTTCCCCCCCGAAGCGCTGAGTTCGCAGTCTCCCAGGACAGGCGTCAGCCTGCCGAAGGTATGTCGCTGTCTGTTCAAAAACAATGGTCACCAGCTCAGCGGTTTCTTCACAATGGCTACGACACCAGCGGTTTCTTCAGAGCGGACGAGGCTTGCTGGTACCCCGTGTCTGTACCTTGCATGGTGTACCTTAAATCAGCATCCTGCAATCAGGATTTCGCAATCAGGATCCCGCAATCAGGATCCAGCGACAGGATCCAGCTACAGTTGTTGAACAAATAATAAAAGAATCACCACAGAAGGATAAAAAAAACTTACTACCAACTAATAAAACAGATCCTTTTGAGTATTTTTGTACGTCATAAATAAGTGAAAGGAGTCAAACTGTTCCGAAGGAAACCAAATGCGAAAGCGTTAGTCTTAAACTCACGAAGATTTTATGCGAACATTTAAATTATCATAAATGCATCAAAAAAGATTGGTAGGCCTAAAACATTCCTGCAATAATTCCACCTTTTTATAACGATTTAACGTTGATGTCCTTTGTTGAACTAAGTCAATCTCACCACAGTAAAATATTCGTATAGTAACCTTCAATAAACGGTTAAAAGAGTGACTAAATGTATCAAAGATATAGCATCTAATATAAGAGAAAGTATGTTTCAGTCAAATTGGGTACAGTTGTATCCAAACTAGATTAGTGAACAAACTGCGTTTAATTGCGTCGGTAACCTCCTATCCATTACTCCCATCTTTACTGTTATCGCAAATGCCCTGGTGTCCAATTATTGTACTTTTTATATCAAAGAGACACCAAAAGCCGCAAACTTCAGGTCTCAGTCAGCATGTTGTAGAACTCCATGTCTCAGTCAGCATGTTGAAGAACTTGATATCTCAGTCGGCATGTTGTAGAACTTCATTTCTCAGTCAGCATGTTGTAGAACTTCATTTCTCAGTCAGCATGTTGTAGAACATGATATCTTAGTCGGCATGTTGTAGAAATTCATTTCTCAGTCAGCATGTTGTAGAACTTCATGTCTCAGTCGGCATGCTGTAGAACTTGATATCTCAGTCGGCATGTTGTAGAACTTCATTTCTCAGTCAGCATGTTGTAGAACTAAATTTCTCAGTCAGCATATTGTAGAGCTTCATTTCTCCTTCTGCATGTTGTAGAGCTTCATTTTTCAATCAGCATGTTGTAGAGCTTCATTTCTTAGTCAGCATGTTGAAGAGCTTCATTTTTCAGTCAGCATGTTGTAGAGCTTCATTTCTAAGTCAGCATGTTGTAGAGCTTCATATCTCAGTCGGCATGTTGTAGAACTTTTAAAGAACACAAATCAAGACCGAACTCACCCTTCTTCCTTCTACGCCACAAGTCGCATTGTCGGCACAGGGTGCGCCGATATGACCAGTCTCGAAAGAACTCCAGTCCCCCCAAGAAAAACGAAACAGGAGTACCCCATAAATACTCTCAAACTGGGGATGAAGCGAGGGGGAAACTGGAACTTTTTTAATATTAGTTCTCGTCGAGATAACCAGAACAAAATAGAGATTCTCAAGACTACTCTTGAGAGGGCAGTTCATCTTGAAGATGGAGCGAGTTTTTAATATCAGCTATTTATGAAGGGGAGATGCAAGTGTGTTTCCACGATAAGGTGAACCGTACTAGAAGAACCTACATGGCGGGCTTTGGACTTGAATTATGGGGCGGTACGCTAGAGGTTTAAAGCTAATCTGGTAGTACTATGTTCGTAAATAATAGAAAGCGAAGAAATTGATGAATTGACTCTACAGACCATCAACTAGGGTCTGTTCAGAACATCTTCATTTTTGGCTGCATCTTCCCATCTCTAAGCAAACATCATGTCTCTCGTTCATTTCTTTTCTCCGATCTTTGCGATGCTGCATCGCCTTTTTGTCACTTTACTCACACCTCAGTGTCCCCTATTATAGGGCCCTTCCCTCTTCATCGGCCCCTTCAACCACCTGATGATGTCTCCCCATATTCGGCCTCTTCCCTCATCAGGTGATGTCTCCCCATCATCGGTCTCTTCCCCCGTCAGGTGATGTCTCCTCATCATCGTCCTCTTCCCCATCAGGTGATGTCTCCTCAGCATCGGCCTCTTCCCCTATCAGGTGATGTCGCCCAATCATCGCCCTCTTTCCCAACAGGTGATATCTCCCCATCACCGTCCTCTTCGCCCCATCAGGTGATGTGTGTCCCTCACCCTCCAAATCACGCCTTGCCAGCGCAGCCTCTTCATCATTAAATTATTGCGCTTCGCGCCCGACTTGAAGCTCTAATTGTGTCGGATTATTGCATTACCCGCTCAATTACGGCCGGGCTGTTGACGCCCGCAAATTGTGACCGCCAAAAGGGGGGGTTGGTGCCCCTACACCCCTTGCTCCCCCATACATCCCCTCTACACCCTCCCTGTGAGTTGAAGGCAGGACGGATGCGGCGAATGCATTGTCGAAGGAGGCAATCAAATCACCGAGTACCGCCCTCAATCAGCGAGGATGAGCAGCGCTACCTGTTCGTTGTTGTTTATGAGTTGCGCAGCAGGTTCATTTTTGAGCGGCGCAGCCGGTTTTTTGCTGAGCGGCGCAGTTTGTTTTTTGTTACGAGAAGTGCAGCTTGTTATTCTTTATGAGCGGTGCAGCTTGTTTTCTTATGAGCGGCGTGCCTTGTTTTTATTTTAAGCAGTATACATTTTTATGAGCGGTTTAGCTTCTTTTTGAATGGGTGACACAGTTTATGAGCGGCACAGCTGCTTTATTTAATGACAGCACAGCTTTTTCTGTGAGCAGCACAGCTTGTTTTATTGCGCGACACAGCTTCTTCTTATTAGGGCTACAGTATGGATTTCACGATCTTCGCAAAGCGATGTTTTGATGAGCGGCACAACATGTGTTTTATAAGCAGCACAGCATGTGTTTTATAAGCAGCACAGCATGTGTTTTAGGAGCGGTACAGTGTGTGTTTTATAAGCAGCACTGCATGTGTTTTATGAGCAGCACAGCATGTGCTTTATAAGCAGCACAGCACGTGTTTTATGATTGGCGGAGCAGGTTTTTTCATGATTGTCGCAGCCTGTTTTTTCAATAGTGGCGGATTTTGTTCGCTGATGAACAGAACAGCTTGTATTTAAATGAGCGGCGCTGCTTGTTTCTTAAGAGAGACGCTGTTGTGTTATGCGGCACAGCTTCTTCTTATGAGGGGCACAGGAAGGAGAAGAAGTGGAGGGGGAGGGGCGTTCAGACCCCTTTTTCAAGGGGAGGCCCAGCTCGTTTTCCTATTGTTTGTCGCATGAAGATGGAGCTTGCTTCTGTAGACAGAAGTGCTCGTGTCTTTGCTCTCTAGCTGCGTGTGTGGTAGTCACTTTACTGAACAAAGATGACGGGAAAGCGACATTTGGTGAATCGAATTTGTTCGTTAATTCAATGGGTATTCAATAACGAAAAGCTCGCAATTTAACGAATATTTATCTGTTGTCTCCGTCGTTTTGGAATATTCATTGTATGTATACATATTTGTGTATGTTCATTTATTGTATGTATGCATATTTGTGTATGTTCATTTATTGTATGTATACATATTTGTGTATGTTCATTTATTGTATGTATGCATATTTGTGTATGTTCATTTATTGTATGTATACATATTTGTGTATGTTCATTTATTGTATGTATACATATTTGTGTATGCTCATTTATTGTATATATATACATATTTGTGTATGTTCATTTATTGTATGTATACATATTTGTGTATGTTCATTTATTGTATATATACATATTTGTGTATGTTCATTTATTGTATGTATACATATTCGTGTATGCTTGTTTATTGTATGTATACATGTTTGTGTATGCTCATTTATTGTATGCATACATATTTGTGTATGCTCATTTATTGTATGAATACATATTTGTGTATGCTCATTTATTGTATGTATACATATTTGTGTATACAGTGTGACGTTTTAATTTGACGCATCAGTGTGTGATGTCATCTTGATGTTTGCCGTTCAGAGACCTATTCCCATCGTTTCCCTTCGAAAGACCTAATCAGGAGTGCGCCCATTCCCATCGTTTCCCTTCGAAAGACCTAATCAGGAGTGCGCCCATTCCCATCGTTTCCCTTCGAAAGACCTAATCAGGAGTGCGCCCATTCCCATCGTTTCCCTTCGAAAGACCTAATCAGGAGTGCGCCCATTCCCATCGTTTCCCTTCGAAAGACCTAATCAGGAGTGCGCCCATTCCCATCGTTT
>SDVV010033660.1:0-11272 GCA_016164225.1 Gammarus roeselii
TAACGAAGGACCACTTTTTGTGACCACACGGAACACAAAACCAGAGCCACACTCAATCAAATTTATTCATACAGAACAAATGCTCATTTCGTTTGGACGAACATTTAGGTAGGTATTTGACCAGTTTAAATGTTATTGGAAGTACGAAGCAAACAGAAAAAATTATCACTAAGCATGCATCGCAAAAAAAAACATTAACATAGTCGAAGTTGACAAAACGTCTAGTGATTATATCCTAACCGCCACATTGATAGTGAGCAAAGAGACAGGGAAAATTGGAGGCAATAATACTGCGTCATGAAGTATACTCTCAAATATACTAGCGGAGTTTGTTCCATTTCCATTCCACTCACAGTTTTGGGCTTTTTAATAGATGCGTGCCAGCATCCCGGGAACAATTGACAACATCGTTCATTTAGAAATAGGTCTACTGTAGGTTTGCATCTGGATGTTATCGTGATCAATACATTATTCAGAGAGAAGACCAAACGATCAAAATTTAGCAAAAACTCAGATTAATCTCCCTGGAATGAGCATACAAAATGAGAATCTACCCAAGTTTCGTCAGGCGTTGCGGTAGTACGCCCGGTAGTCTAGATCTAGGTCCAGTGAGTGGTGTGGTCGACACAAGTATCGCACAGGAAAAATTTTCGCGCCTACCGAAAGCGTTCGGGTAAAATGCCTCAAGATGTCTGCTTCCACGGCAACGATGTCGATCAGTGTCTGTGCTTGAAATAAAAGGGGAACAAAGCTAGAAGAACCCAATATTACGCAACAATGCGAGTGCTACAAACAATAACTTTCGATCAGATAAGATCAGAGTGACGAGGCTTTCCAGTGCGTTGGAGTAGATGTCCTACTGGCACCAAACGTCATACAAGTAACTAGTACTGCATCAAATCATCTTCAGTTTTGCTTCGGCTAATGGTATGCTCAAGTCACTGCAATTGTAAGGGGTGTTAGGCAAGTTTTTGTGAACATGATCCTTCGGGATGGAGGCATCGATCGGCAAGTAAGAGGAAAAGATGAAATAAAATCTGTTTTCAGCTAAGAGATGGTTTCTTGAGTATCTGAGAAGTGGTTCCACGCCGAACTGATTCTGAGGGAACTCAGTGAGCATTAGATGGAGCGTATTAATAAGGTCAGGGAACCAGTCCCTACAAATACGCGCCGACATTTCGTCCAGGATGGACATTCTTCTAATACATGGGCAATTGATAAGATAACAATAAAGTCCATGCAAAAGGGGGTCATCGACGCCTCTATTAAAGGTCTCTGTGTTAGTCTTCAATGTCCTATTCTCAATCGGCAGAGAATAATTATAACTCGGCAAGATCGATCATTTGAAGATGCCAAGGGTGTTTGTGTGTCTTTAACAGTGCGTAATTTATTTCTTATAGGAAGATCAGACCATTCAATATTTCATTTGTTTCGCACAACTTTGTAAATAGCAGCTAGGTAATAGTTTTGATGAGGAAATTAGCGCTGTTCTGCAGGGTACGAGGCCAGTGCATCTCTTCGCACATCCAGCACGCTCGTTCATTGCCGAACCCCACACTGATTAAGAACCGAGCAAAATAAATACGTTCTTGTTAGAGGAGAACAAAAATACAAGCCAGCGTAAAATTAGTGAAGCAACACTATGGCAATTGCAGAAGGTTTACAGGGTCTGAAGTGCGACAAGCGATTCACCAAAAAATTTAGATACTGGCATTATTTGTCGCGGAGGGCGTTGTTGTTGATGTTGTTGCTTAACCCCGGTTTCCACCAGCGATGGTGGAAATCACGCCAGCGCACCGCCCGAACTTCCAGATACCCACCGTCACGCGCGTGCCGAGACAATGGAAGTTGGGAGGAAAGAAAGGGATGACCGGCTTAGTGGTGGGGTAGAGCGCTATTGCTGCTCTCTGTATAGACTTTTTGGGTTGTGTGGCAGTCAACAAACGGCCACCGCTGATGTATAGTTGTAGTCGTGGACACCAGAACATTGTTAATATTTTTAGCGTGGGAGAGGGATGTTTCGTAGAGTCAGAGTGATTGTTTACTCGTTCGTGAAAAAAGGGGTATATGTTGTAGCTCTGGTGTCTTGAAAGTGTCGGTAAGTCTGAGGCACGGGCAGCGCACAGGCTGCGTCCACGTCAACACCGCAAAGACGTCGCAAGCGACGCCGTCCCCACCGGCGAGGACATGAAACAGGGTGGGTTGATGGACTTTCGCTAGGGCCGGAGCTCCAGACGCCGCCACCGCAGGCAAGGCATCTTGATTGAGTTGGCCCGCCTGACTCGTGTAGGCTCCCTTGTGTGCGGCCCGCAGAGGGCGTCGGCAATACCAGCGAGTTCAGCAAATGAAAACAGACGACGATGGAGAGTGCCCTGGCGTCGACACGTTCGGGGAGTAAGTCTGCACAGCCCAAAGCGTCGTCGCCTTTGATGCATCAGTATATGTTCTTGTATATGACAGACGGAGGTAACATCTCTCGAAGAGGATCCATCACAATACGTGGAAGTCCAAAAAACAAATACGCTGTAATAAGCTCGCGGAGAGAGCAGACCAGGAAGGATTTCCAGGTTTGTGACACATGTTGGGAAAGCAGAGCAGGCAAAAATATGGTAATAGAATTGGAGGACAATTTGTTCCCGTCGTAGTCAAATGCGGAGTCTTAACACACCACATCCCTGCATAGTTGCTGGAGCTTCAGCTGCTACAGTATCGTCCACTTGTGAACTATGTACAACATGACCTGAAAATGTCAAATTCCAGAACTCGTAATCGTTACATTTGAGCAACAAAATGACATGATACAAAATAATTACAGACAAAAGCTTTTCGTTATGACAAGACGCATGACAGTGAAATGGATGAAAACAACGACACAGTGTGAAGCTAATTGATCTATTAGTAGCATCTTGAGATGTCAATAGCTCATGGATATTGATAACACACACGGTGATGAGCTAGAATATTTAGGAAGCACGTAAGAATGGGCTGCCGTGGCCGAGTGATTAGCGCATCCAACTGTAGTGCCAGCCTCTGGTGCTGCGTGTCGCGAGTTCGAGCCTCGGCAGAGACACGGCGGTCTTCGGGTGGGGAAATTGGGCGCAGCACCTCTCGTGTCAGGCTAACTTAATCACCCTCCTGATAAGGAGGAAACGGCTGTATGTCTATACATATACGTAAGAATGGACAGCTGTGTTGAAACTACTAACTATCAGGCTGAAAGGAATATTTCTAAAATAGCCAATTGTTAATCCGTTCAATTACCCGTGCATGTTCTATTCATTATAGTGAACCTTGAAAACAATGCTATACTTTATATAACCAAAACAGGCATTATACATTTCGTAGCTAGCTGGCACCTAACAGAATTGATGGCAGTACTCTTGAGAAATACCACCATCGTAGAGGAATATACTGTGCCCGGCACATGAATGAGTTGGTACAAACTGCAGGAACGACGATACAAGAGAATAATTTACTATTTGGCAAAAATTGTTGGAGAAATGTCGAATGTCATTCCTATTTAAGGAGCCATTAAAAATGCTTGCCCAACAAAAAAAATAAACATCTTAAACATGGAGCAGTAAAATGTTCTAGACAAGAAAACAATTGCATTTTAACTACAGTCACCTGCACACTAAAGACTGCTTCTTCTATCATTTGATTAAATAAAGGTTTTTTAGCTTTGGGTTGAGATTTGCCATCTCCTTCCAATTGTCAAGCAGGTGCCTCCCACACATGGCTATGTCCAATTATAGCTCAAACAGAGTGACAAGGATTAGCAACAGCCTAGCCAACGACATTCCACGAGGGGGTATGTTGAGACAGCTGCGTGCGACAATCAACAAATCCAATCAAACTTCATTCCAATATTAATTTTTAATATTGTATAGAAGAAAGTGTAGTAGTTAAATAAGTGGACAAAATTGAATAATAAATTGCCCTGATCATCTTGATTGATGACCTAGCTAAGGAACCTAGGGTTGATAGAACGGTACCATTGAGATTAGATTGGAATGACAAGGCCTTCTCACGCGATGAAGTCAGCATCCTTCAGACGTCAACTTCAAACCAGCAACTAATGCTAGAGAAAGTCAGATTTTTGTAAATAAGATAAACGTTAGCTTTACTACGCCGCAAAGACAATGTCCTTCACGCGACGAATGTCAAAGCTATGCACGTGTGCCACAGGAGGTACAGGAACTCCTGAAGTACCGAGGTCATTCGGTCCCAGCATTCCCCGGGTAGCAGCAAAGAACGTGATCAATCGTCCTACCCTGCCTGCTCCTGAGCCCCAAGGATTCGTAGTCGTCCTTAAGGTGCAGGGGGCAATACGCCCGAACACCAGGTGAGGGCGGCAAGGAAGAGCAGACAGGAAACCAGGATTATATGCATTAGAACAGCAAGAATGCATAGAAAAATAATGAGCAGTCATTATAAAGAATTGCTTGAAAGAAAGAGTGCAAATTGACTTATTAGCCACCCAAAAGGAGACAAGTTATTACCGGCGAATGAGTGCGTGTGTGTGCAATGACTATTGATCGTCGTAAAGAGAGAGTTTGAGATAAGGTAAACGAAATATGAACGAAACATAAGCTAATGAAGTAAATAAAATATAAATTCAGCATGAGGGGAAAATGGAAGATAGTGAAGGGTTAAAAAGATGAAAGTCTAAATGGAAATAAGGGTGTTCACTCTCCCAGTCCCGGTTGGGCCGTGATTTCGTACGTAACAGATGCTTGGGAGAGGAGAAGAGGGTGAACGATACCATAACCAATAATAAAATACACGAGTGTTCATTGGCCAGTTGTGTTCTTGAGCTTTAGTAGTGTCTGCCTCAAACTGCAAGCCAATTCTTGCAGAATTGAAATAGCTACTAACATTGCTACCGTTATCTTCTCAAGGACATGTCAATCTCAACAGATTAGAACGGAATCATCTTAGTTGTTGATATACAGAACATTTCACATTTGAACTTGTACTAGAACAATAAACGGACACTCTGTTAAAAACATTCATTCACTTGGATCAACTATGGAATTATCATGCCAGAAACTCAGTCACTGCTAGAACAGATGAAGGCCCAAAAGGCCAGCCCTAAAAGTTGAAGTTGCGTAACATATTCCTGTGTGGGCTCACTGTGGGCCTACGTAGGATAAGATATTAGATTAAGGGGCTCATCTTCAGCTCCGAAGCCTACGCGGAACTCTGTTTGTCCGGTGACATGGAACTCTGGAAGTGCAGAGAAAGGCAACAATGTAGAGTTCAAGTAGTTAAGAACATCATTGACATAAAGCAGAAGGTGCAATTGCTGCCTGAAAAAGTCTGAAGTTACGCAAATTGAAGTATTAGAAAAGAGACGGTGACTTATGATGAGTAAAAACAATTGGCTATATGATGTTGCTTTAACACACATTTTATTTTATTGCACAAGTTCACTAGTTTAATGATCATTTCAGCTACTGTACCCGCCGCTGGGGCAGTGTTTTGGAGGTATGCTTCAAAATCAACAACAGCATCAGAACGATCACTAGCTACGTCAGTGGTTGTTTACTGGTCTTTCTGAGTTGGAAGTCTTACGATGGGCACACGAGATTAGCCACTACCCATGGCACTGGAAAAAAGTTCAGCGAGAACAAAATTGACGAGTTTGTTCCTTTGATTCGGACACCGATGTCCTTTGAACCAACGCACCGCTGAAGAGGCAAAGAGCTGGTGACACCCTGTACGCCACTACAAAAGGTAGTGACGTAATGCAACTGAGAATGAAGGTTGCTACTAAATGCCATGGTTCGGAGCCGATCTGACGTGTTCACGCCTCTCATACGAGGACGGCATCCAAGCAGAGAGGAAGCAATAATGAGGTAACTCATACAAAAAGTAACATCACGAATACGGTACACGAAAGATTTGGGCAATCTAAAGTAATTCATTTTAAAAACATTACACAAACGATATCTACAAGCTGTTGATACCAATGGCAAAGACAAAACCTTGAGTAGAGCAACAAATATAGAGCTAATACCTCAAAACCCAAAAAAGCAGCACACAATGCATACATAATACAATTTTCCATATCAAATATATAAACCTCTATCTTCTAGGTTACCCTATCAACTACAGAGAAACTAATTCTTCCATCTATACAATAGAAAAGATGCTAGAAAAATAATACATTTAATGGGCAGTTGGCCGTCAAACTCCTTGCTACCATTTCTCACTAATAATGCTCAGTCACCTGCAAGAGTTGAGCATCACTAGAAACTTTTCTTAGGATTAGCAGTAGTAGCTACCCATCCTTCATCCAGCAAGTGGACAGGCATATAGAATTACCTAACATATTTCTGACCGTTTTTGTGTGGTGCAAGGAGGTACCAATAGATAAAACATTCATTTCATTGAAGGAATAAAAGTGATAGGGAGAAAGCAGCTTGACCTTTAATGAATGGCTATACCATCATTAGTGAGTAAATTAACACGAGGCAGAGCTTGCTCAACTCTTGCCAGTGACTGCGACCATTATTATTATCAACATATATATTAGTTGTCAACTGTGACTCAAATCTAGTTAATATAATACCATTTTCCACTATCTACATCGTAGTGAAGTCTAACTGAACATACAATTGTCTAATACCGACACCCTTAAAAATGTGCGTGGTCTGCTGGACAATGTAGCGGGCATCGGCTGCCGACGACACCTCTAGCTTGACGTTTCCTATATGGTGACCCGAACACAACGTCCAGAAGTGTTGTTCTTGAACACTGAACACACCTGGCAGCATTCGCACCCTTTGGTAACAACCTGGCAGCACTGAGTCCAGCTCCCTTGGCGTCCTCTGAAGTAGCACCTCGACCGAGTTCCGAAGCAGGCCAAGCACGCTAAGGAAGATGAGGATGGCAATGAACATGGAGCAGATGGGGTCGGCGATCATCCAGCCGAAGTAGTACATGAGAATTGAGGAGATGATAACGCCTACGGAGCCAAGGGTGTCAGCCAATATGTGCAAGAAAACTCCCTGCATGATCTGAGAGCCTCCAGAACTTGGACCGTGAGAGTGGCCGTGGCTGGTGGCGCTGCCGTTGTGCGCATGGCCGTGCCCATCACCATCACCGTGAGCGTGACCGTGCCCTCCTCCCCCGTGCGAGTGTCCGTGGTGGTCATCACCTCCGTGCGAGTGGCCGTGCCCGGCACCTCCGTGTTGGAACACGAAAATTCCTACCAAGTTAACGATGAAGCCAAGAACGGAGACGACGAATAGGCGCTCGTGCTTCACTTCAGGCGGCTCCATGGCTCTCTCCACCGCCTCGGCCAGGATGAAGAAAGACACGAACATAAGGAGAAGTCCGTTCACGAAGCCGCCGATGATCTCGGCCCGAACATAGCCGTAAGTGTAGCGCTCGTTGGGACTCCACTTGGTGATGATTGAGGCAGCCAGGCCAGCGAGCAGGCCGGAGCAGTCAAAAAACATGTGAAAAGCGTCCGAGATGAGCCCAAGACTGTTGGTCCACATGCCATAGGAAAGTTCTACAAACGCAAATGAGAAGTTGAGCAAAAGAAAGAAGAAGAGGTTACGCGAGTCTTTGTCAGAAAGGATAAGTCTGACCCAGCCCTGAAGGGTATCTTTCAAACGGACCTTCCCACTGCCCTTGGTCAGAAGAGGTCGTGAGTCCTCAATATCTATTGTAATTGGAAGCATTTTGAGATCTGAATATGACTTACTAGGACTGGTCAGACCAACAAATGAAAATGCTTTTTATGCACTAAGGGTGGAGTTGATATCACAGAGTTTCAGAATAAATATTCCAAAACTGAAAGTGGATGAATGTTTTTTTCATCTAAAGATCAACTTTCTACTATTTGTAAACCAGTGGTTCATAATTTGGTTCATCAAAATCTCCATGCAAATATTGATGGAATTAAAGTTAACCCATAGCAGGAGGCACAAAAGATTATATTTGCAACTCAGCACACCATGAGACTGTCAGAAAAATCTAAATTATTCATAGAACTGAAGCCATTCCTCATCTTGAGCAATTACTATTTACAATATACTGGCTAGGTAGTGAACTAAGAAGCAACTTCATTTCCAATGTCATCCCTACACTAGTCAGTTTAACTAAACAGAAATGTGTGTGTGTGTTTTAACTATAACTGAAAGTGCACAGTTGACAAACTGAAGTCAAACGGCAGAGAGGCTTCCGTATATTTCCAGGGCAGCCTCAATAGGTTTGCAGATGACGTCTGAAGTTGAGGAGATTCAACTGGTGATGCAGATGAGCAAGTTCCTGCACAAAAAAAAATCAGTTAGAAGGCAATCATATAAAACATAATTAGAAGTAGCTAGTAGCTATAAGAAATGGAACTAAAGAAAAATAAACTCACATGTTCTGAGGTGGTTTGGACACATGAACAGGTAAGAAAAAAAATGGTGTCAAATGCAATGTGAGTGGAGGAAAATATATGAAGAGTCAAAAGTCAAAGATGACCAGGTTATGAATGGATTACACACCATGAAGGCCTCACACCCTCCCAACACGCCAGCAAGGCCAGAATGCGGAGCAGAAAAGGAGATACTAAAGAGGTAGAACTTACAACACTTTCTGGTTTACTATTATTTGTGTTCTGCCTCTTGACTAAAAATTGTTCTTATTTCCCTTCCATGGATTTTTCTGTTGGGCAGGCATATTTTTACAAAGCTAGTTGCTTGCTCGTCGCATGCTTGCTAGTGCAACTGATGCACTCTCCACCTGCACCCTGTCTATTCAGGGCCCTATCTCACCAAGTAGCAAAACTTTGTAACCTTATTTAGGCTAGTCTCTTGATGATGAGAAACTAGAGTAGGAAACTGATCCATTCATTAGTAGCTTTTCTTGATTTAGTTGCTAGGGTGATTGAATGATTTATACCTTGCTGCTATCCTTGTATCTTGCACATACCCAAGTTTAATCATTAGACATCATAAGACGCATAGATACCTTGTTACCAGCAATTTATTGAAGGGGTACCATGTTTTGTGCTCAACCTGCATGCTCTCAACTGGCTGCCACCAGTCTTGAGTCTTATCACTAGCAGAGTCAGTAGTAATCCGCCTCAGTGTTTTCCTCAACTGCCATGTCAAGGTGAGCTACTTGCTTGCTGCTGACCCTGCCTGCAGTCAGTACTGTTATGCCTGTTGTTTCTGCAACCTGCTCTACATTCAGCTTTCAAGCTTGTGCTTTGCACATAGCTACAATTGATGCCACTTTGCCTAGCTACTAGCCTGCTCATCACTCTTCTTTGCCAAGTGGTAGAAATCATAGATACCACTATTTTCTACTGGGTGCTAAAACAGGAGTTATTTAATAGATTCATCTATAGTCTGCCTCTAAACCTCACTGCTCAGTCTGCCTCTAAACATCACTGCAAGTCTGCCTCTAAACATCACTGCGAGTCTGCCTCTAAACATCACTGCGAGTCTGCCTCTAAACATCACTGCGAGTCTGCCTCTAAACACCGCGGCAACCTGACATGTGCTTCCCTGGCTCTCAGCAGGAAGAAAAAAAAGTGTTGAAAGGAAATTAAAAAGTAAAAATTTTGTTCATATAAAGTGCCATATAAATGGCACTATTGCTACTAGTGGCATTGTTATTAGTGATTGCAATTAATATCACTGTTTTGGAGGTTAGAATTGATCACTGTGTTGCCATAATTATAGCTACATATAAATTTCATATTAATTACAACCTTGGTGAGAAATTATCCAGTGCACAGTGGCAAACCACAAAACCATTGGAACCTCATAAAAAATACCTTGAGAGCAACCATTTGAATTAAATTTAAAAAAAAACTAATAAGCAAGTGTTGTGATAGACTATTAAATACATACAATTGTATTAAAAAAATGTACAGATAGTAGCAGCCTAGACAGCGCATTTGGAACAGTTGACTGTAACAGAACTAATTTGGACTTCCTGAACTGATAACAAGAAGCAGACTCAGCACATACTATTCTCCCTGCACTCCTGCCCCTCCAGTCCCAGCAACCTTAGGTCAGAGTACAGAACCACAAACGATCACAACACAAAATATGCCGTGTCACAGGACCTATTTTTGCCTTACATTTTACACATCCATTTTATTGTATTGCCAACACTGCTGCACAGACGAAATAGTAGCTATATCACGAATGTCAAATTGCAAGTCTGTATCATATCACAAATATAATGGCAAGACAATTTAAAGAGCTCAAGCAAAATGTGACTGCACCTACTGTTATTAGGTACATCAATCTAGCTCACCCACATTCCCCAGCAAGTATCCCACTATGCTTGCCGCTTCCTTCCACACTGAATACCCCCAAAACTGCCTCTAGCTGCCCACTCTCTCTTTTCACCTCCACAGCCCTAACCCTCCGTTCTCAGTGAATATCCCCCAGCAACTCCTTGTGGACCCTTGCTACCTACTCCATCCCATAAGCTACATGCAGATGCATACCGCAGCGGCTAACTAAGAGGAAGCTGGCTGTGGAACAATAGAAACAGCAGAGGAGGGATAGTGTGACAGAAGACAGCAGAAAATGCCATTCAAATGAAAAATATGTGGGACCCACTCAAGCAGAAAGAAATTGGTACCATGTGTTTAGCTACTAGTTGGCAATAATACAGTACAAAACAGGGAGTTCAAACAGGAAAAAGCAACAAGAAAAGTACCCTGTGCAAACCCTCACCAACCAAGTAATAAAATTGAGCAGCAAAGAGAGCAACTTCATTATGGTTTGAGTAGGTTTTGAGAACCTGCAAGTTAACATGCCCAACCAACTATTTTATTCAGAAGCGCTTCTTGAAAAATACAAAAACCCAATGGAAACAATAAAAATGAAACAAGCAATAATCATATTATTACTGCCATTTAGCCAAGAACGAGCATCACAAACAATATTCATGCAGGCTTAGAAGCTATAGCAATTGTGCAGTGGAAAAGATAACCCACAAAAAACGAATATGCTATGCAGGTAGCATCGACCCGCATTTTCCGAATAGCTACTTCAAAACAACTCAGAAAGTATGTGGCCTAGGCACTTTTCATTTAGAGGCTTTTGTTATAGCTACTATTATGACCATGCACCGCAAGTTTCAACATTATATCATCAACCCAAAAAAAAGGTTGTTTACAAAAAACGTGCGGCAAGCTATGACCCCCAATGGGGAATGATTCCCTTCAGCGAATGGGGTGATTTCTCGCACCCCCATACATCATTAAGTTGAATGCAAATTCACTGTTTGAGAGTGTCAA
>SDVV010033661.1:0-11272 GCA_016164225.1 Gammarus roeselii
ATATTAGTACCGTCCGCGCTACCGGTGGGCCAATATAGTCCTCTTTTCTGTTTGGAAGGCTCTAACTTTGTGGGAGCTCAAATCTGACTTTTGACCCATGCCAGGTATAAATTAAAGAACAGGTCTCCAAGTAAACTATATTGAATTATTCTTCAGTACGGATGGTTGTGGATGTTCAGAGGAGTAGGGAATTAGGGAGCTGGGAGGAACAAGGATTAGGAATGACACAGGTAAGGAACAATGGATTATAAGAGCAAAAGGTGGTCGGAGGAAAGGAGCATGAGAATGTGACCATAATGAAAAAGAAATATGAATGAACTAATTTGGAATGAATCACTTCAATCGTACAGAATGGGACTCTGATATCCTTAGGGGGAGAATTAACTTACGGATCTTAGAGGATATGAATAGTTTGAACTATCATGCATAAAACATACTGAAGCATGAACAATAAAACAAGGGAACTAAATAGGAATCAAACAAACAATTAGGGAAGGGAACTGCAATTTAGCAAATGGGTATTTAACGATAACCAAGGGAAAATATCAATTAAAGTCAGGACAAAAATAAATTAGCAAGGGAAATAATTCACAATGCAATACAACATAACACTGACATCATTAAAAGTGCAAATGCATTTATCCAGAAATGATAATGTACTAAATCAGGGAGGGCTAACTGGTGTACATTACCTCAACAAACGCTAGGTGTACATTACCTCAACAATTGGGAATTACGTGCACGTAAATCGAACAACTAAAAGCAAAAAGGAAACCAAATCGCAATCCAGAAAAATGGATAAGCTTAGGAAGTTTACGCAGAAATTATTAACTTGAACCACTCACACATCAGCCCCACCCATCTGTATACTTACGAATCCACTGAGGAACAAAAATGACCCAACTCTCACAGCACAGAAGCAGCCAAGGCAATTAAGTTTACACAGGTATTAAGCACTCTGGGTAAAGCCGATCAATCAAGCAGGATATTATACATAATTAAATAGTATGACCTGCAACAAAACAAAAGAAAACTTATCATCCAAGATATAAGAATACACACATGAATGAACAAATTTAGACAAATGCATAGGTAGGGACCCATGTCACAGGGGAGAGAACAATTGCTTGGCTTAACAGTAATAAGCCCCCGGCCACATACCTCCCTACCAGCACAAGCTATTCTGTTCACATTCACCCTGTGATGCCACAACTAGAATGGCCGCCACTGCGCTGGTCGTATCCTTCAGACGTTCAACAAACTGGGACAACTTTGCAAAGCACGCATCTCAACCAGCTTGCTACATCAACTGATGCAATCGGGTTTTCATGTTAACCCAATCACCGTAGTTACATCCAACCCGCAGGGATAGAGCCACAGTTGCTTCAAATTATATTTACAAAAAACTCTCTACTGATCATTTAATCTTATCACCTTATCACAGGTTTGAACGCATTGACAAGTGAAAAAGTGTACAAGTGGAAAATCTAATCATGACTTTATCACAAATGAATAACAGCTATAACTGTGCAATACTGCAACAACTTCGCTTAAAGGATGACCACCTCAAATATGAACTCATCAACAAGGTACTTCCTGAAATCGCACCAACCCCAAAATCTAATGATGGACAAATTCGAAACGAAATAAATTGACTGCATAGTTTCACCTACCAAAATTATTTTACACACTCTCCTCCCTCCCTTACAGGTGAAACAATAATTACGCACTAAGAATTAGAACCATCGCATGGTCCTTGCATATACCACCCTTAATTGCATCCACCGATTATTGGAATTAATAATTCACCTTACCCAATGAAGGTCAGATTACCCAAAGCGCATTTAATCTGGATGTTCTCTGTTCCATAGAACAACAGACTTCCATTCAATAACTATCCAATTTCATTAGTAAAACAAAAATATCTAATCTCATTTGTGCAAAGTGAGTCGCAAGCGTTCCAGTATATTAGGTTGGACGTTAGGATAAGATTTTACAGTTCCCTTAGATCGAGTCTGACAACCAGATGGCAATTGTTCGTTGTTGTTGTTGTTGTCCCCGCTTGTTCTCATTGTTACTATTTGTAGAATTATAATAATTAGTGTAATTTTTTTGTCTATACTGATTCAACTTTTGCAACTTGACGTTTGATTGAATTGTGGCCACAAAGCCCCTAAAAGAATCGTCAATAAAACGTTCATGTTTTGATAATGATCCATTGGAGTTGTTAGAATTACTGGTAGACAATGACCCATTCAAGGTATTAGACTCATTAGTGGAATCAGGTATATTAATTAGGTTTCCCACAGACCCATGATGGACCAGAGACCGTTGAGGATCAGACGGAGAAACGTCAATCGCTTCTAAGGTTCTCAACTCACTAGGACATGGATTTATTTCCAAGTCACTCAGAGCCAGAGGAATATACTCTGCATCTGATATTTCCCAAATTTCTTCTTGCCAATGTGGCATCAAGGCATAATAATCATGGGTTGGACTTGCAGCCAAATTATCACAAAATTTTGAATTAGCATCCAGTAAAGAAAAATCAGGATCAAGACCAACTTCAGTTGAATTTAAATTTGATGTAAGATAAGTTAATTTTGATTCCTGCTGCATCTCAAAGATTCATCCTCCACAGCACAATTTCTCGGAGTTAATTCCTGCAGACTGGTCCAAGAGATCAGGCAATTCAACAATCACATTCGGGATTCCAAAATGATCTCCCCCCGGTGGCGCATCAGACATCTCCGACCCCACAGAACTTCCTGACCCCAGATGGGAAGATTTTTCTTCAGAAGAACTACTCTTCCGCAATGATGACCTCCCGCAAACCCCTAGGGGAGCGAATCGGAGCTAGATGATGAAACCCAACCAGGAACAGCTACCTCATCACTAAGCCCATCAACATTTTTGTCATTTGTCAGTTCTTTATACAAGTCATGGTTGGTCAAATACTCAGGAGGGTGTATATATATTCGCAATTGAGAATGATGCGCACGAGTGATATTCAAGCTCTCAGGATCCCTGACTTGATAGGTTACCCCATTCTCATCACTTTAGAAACCATAAATTGTCCCTTGTACCTAGGAGCAAGTTTATTGATGTTCAGGAAGCCCTTGTGCTGGAGTCTCATCAAAACGTGATCATTAACCTTGAAAGGCAAGAAACTGGGATGGCCTTGCTTCCATCGTTCCTGCAATTTTCCTCTACCAAGAAGTAGATCTGCTTTAGCACTGAGATTTAGTCAGAATAAACTTTGAAGGGGACATTTTAAGTTCAGAATGCAGAGTATTATTGTATACTATTACAGCTTTAGCGAGATGGGTACCCCATTGATTACCTTCTAATACCAAGCTGCGCAAAAACCCTTGAATAGTTCTATTGACTCGCTCCACAGCACCGTTGCTTGAGGGACAATAAGGAGTAGTAAGTTGGTGAGAAACATTTACATTATCGAGAATTTCCGCAAAATCATGATAAACAAACTCCGGGCCATTATCTGTCAGGAGGGTGGATGGAAGTGCCGGTAGAAAAGGAAAAGTTTTGGAGGCTAAGGCCTGAACGATAGTAGAACTTTGCTTATTCTTGATTGGCACTACCGCTACCCACTTTGAGTAGTGGTACACAGTCACTAAACAGCCAACATGCCCTGAAGGGGTCTTTGGAAAAGCTACAAGATCCGCTGCCATGAGCTCAAATGGATATTGCGAATGAATTTTAAGAATCGGAGGTCTCAGAACAGTGGAAAATTCTTTGGAAATTTGACAGTGATGGCAAGTGGTGCAAATATCATTACAAATTCTATATTTTGAGGGATGCCAAACAAGATCCGTCAGAATGTCCATGAGTTTGTCTCTCCCTAGGTGGGCAAAGTTATAATGTACCGACAAAGCAAGGTCCAGAATTATGGAGAATGGTGCCACTATAACAGGTGATGAACTATTGAATACCAGAATATCATTTATGGTCGAAAAGGTTGTTCTGATGGCGAATAAATGGTTTTAGTTCCTCAGACCACAAACTAGTTGGGACATCATTCACCACTTGTTGGATCTCTCCTCTGAACAAATGAGATGGTGTCACCACTTGTCAGAAGAGAAATGCCTGATATAGTGTTTGACTGGCCAGTGAATTCAAAACGTAAATCATTATTGACAAAATTCTTAGACAATTGGTGAGATTCTAACTTTGGATCATCTGTTTGCACCGTGCAAATAGATTTCTTCAAATAACCAAGTAGGTCATCCACAACAATTCCTGCAATAGTCTGGTCTTTATGTTTACATGAACCTTGTGGAAGGTCAGTATTAATGTCACGCTCAGTTAGAAAATCCAAACCTAAAAGAAAACAGTAGGGCATGATATGATCCGGGACAACAGCAAACTTGTAAGATCGGGGCATCTGATAGTCACCAATGGCAAAAAAAAGTTGAACAGTATGTGTGACTGGTGTTCTCTCTCCAGAAAACCCCACAACATCGCACTAACGTTCACTCTCTACCACCGCATTGGCAATCCTTCTGAGAGCTTCATAAGACACCAAACTCAACTCTGCAACGGTGTCAAGCAACGAGCAGAACTTATTCAATCCAATCCTACTATAAACTAATGGTTGAAGGCAAACAGGATGCTTGCAGGTGACACAATTATCAATGGTCATTATCTCCCCGAGACACCCACTCTCCAGGTCTCTCTCATCAACCGAATTGTCACGCACGTTTCCTTGTTTGCATTGATTATCACCTATGTGGTTGATCAAATTTACCGAGCAAACCCTAGGATCAGGGGGAGAGAAATTACGCACTTCAAGCAAGGGGTTGAAATTAATCCCACTTATACATTGCAAATAGAGTGAGTCAGAATAGTCAGAATATTGGTAAATACCTGGTTGATTAGTCCAAAAGTATACATGAATTTTAATTTTGAAAAGGTAACTTGCTGCCATTAAGACTTCCAATGATGGTAATTGGACTTTGCCCCGCATGAGTCTTAGTTCCCTACGACCGTCACGGCTAAGTTAGAGATTATAACAGGTTGGATTGCCTAGTAATTCATCAACAATCTTCTCTCTTAAGCTCAAGTCAGAAGGCACTTGGTTTCCCAATGTCTTTCTCAAGGAGCGATGCAAACTAACAAACAAAGAGTCTCCACCTCCAGCTACTGGAGAACCATCTACAACCAACCCATCTGGCAAAAGAGGCTCTGCCTCAGATAGACCTTTAGTTGGTGGGTTGCTACCTAATCTGGACAATGCGTCTGCAGCAGAATTCAAGTGACCCGGTACATACCTCATCTCGAACACATAATCTGCTAATTCTTCCAATGTACGGGCTAACCGGGAACATACTAATTTCATGTCATGCAGGTGGACGAGAGGCTGATGGTCAGTGAAAAGCACAAATTCTACACCATACAAGAAAGGTCGAAATGTTTTAATTCCCCAACGGAGTGCTGTTAACTCATGCTCTAAAGTAGAATAATTTAACTGTGAATGTGAGAATGTCATGGAAGCAAAACCTATGATGCGATGTGAACCTTCTTGCTCCTGGGCAAGATAAGCCCCTGCACCAACTGCGGATGCATCTACATATAACTCTAATTTACTTGCACTATCATGGTAATCAGGGTATGCTAATGATAAATCTGTCATCGTTTCTGATTTGAGGGTTTCAAATGCTTCAGGTATCTCCTCAGTCCAGGTCAGAGCTTTCCGTCGTCGGCCACCGGTTAATGCCGATAAGGATTTTTGGATTTCTGAACATTTAAGAAGGAACTTCCTTTGAAAATTTATTAGGCCAAGAAATTGCCTTAGTTCACCAACAGATTGGGGCAATGGATATTCTGATTTTTTTTTGACGTACTCTGGGGTCTTTTTAATGCCGGACTGACTCACAATGTGGCCTAAGAACTCCAACTCTGACCTAAACCACTCACATTTTGACGGCTTTATTTTCATATGATACATTTCTAACGTCTACAAAACTTTGGTTGCCAGAGAAAGATGGTCTGCAAAAGAAGTGCCCATAGTGAGAATGTCATCTATATATGCGACTACTTTACTTGATGGAAAAGTGCTCAGTACCGCTTGAATCTCCCTTTGGGACGCGGAGGGTGCATTGCGCAAGCCAAAACTTAATCATTTGAACTGCCAGTGGTTCCTTTTGGTGGAAAATGCAGTATACGGCCTACTTTGCTCATCAATGGGCAGCTGATAATAGCCCCTAACCATATCTAACAAAGTGAAAAAAATTGTACCATGTAAGCCAAAAATAGAATCGAACAAATTTGGAACAGGAAATTTGTCAGGGATCGTAACTTTATTTAACTGGTGGTAATCAATACACATTCTGACAGACCCATATTTTTTTCGCACGGGAACAACAGGGGATGGCCATGGTGACATACTAGGTTCAATTATATTCAAGGCATTCAGCTCTTGGCACTGTCTCTCTATTTCATCAGTAATGGGTTGAGGAAACCGCCTGGGTCTTTGATAAATTGGGGTCTCATTTGACAACTTGATATGGTGCTGAGTCACACAGGCATGTCCTATATCCGAGTCCCCAGCACTAAATACAGATTTGTGTCTACTAAGGGCTGCAAATACATCAACCTGCTGGGCTACAGTTAATTCGGGAAGCGGCACCTTCTCTCTCAGCACCTCATCAGACCAGACCTGACCTGCCCGCTCATAGTCCTCTGGTATTTGTAAAATTGTTGACATGGACCCAACACAAGACCCCTCCTTAATTACAGTGTCATGTTCATTAGCAACCATCAAGATCAGTCTGCTTTCAGAATCAACCACTCCGCTAAATCCTCGCAATCGATCCATTAAATCACTTTCTAAAGCTGTCTCAGAGTAGAGTATCATCTGGTTATGACTATGTTCCAAGGCAGGACAGATGACTGGCACTAGCTCAACTTTCCCCCCTTAACACAAATATCCCTTGCAGCATAACACCTTTGGTTGCAAAGCATGGTGTCGAAAGGTGCCCCTTCATTGTCCAAATAAATTTCAGTGGAACCGCCGTCGCCAGCATGTTTAATCAAGATCCGGTCTCTTAGGCGCAACTCAATTTGGTTCTTTTGTAAAAAATTAGAACCCAAGAACAACTCTACATCAACACTGATCTCACTAGGGAACACCGAAAGATGCAGACCCCCCGTAGGAACGCCATGAATGGAAATTTGTACGGTGGTGCATCCGGAAACCATCACTGGACGTTTGCCAACCACATCTAAAATGCGTTCCCCTTCCATTATCTCTAAGCTCAGTCGGTCAGCCAACTTATCCGAAATCAATTATGACATGGCCCCTGTATCAACGACTGCTAGGGCAGAACTAGGCCCAATATTCACCAAAACACGCAATAATTGGGTTGTTTCTCTCAGTAAATGAACTTGCTTCCCAGGAACTGAACCTGACCGTGGAGTGTCAATAAAAGGCTCTCCCGGACACTCGTCCCCCGTGGTGCCAACACCTGCGTGGCAGCATCTCAACTGTTCAGCATCATCTACAGATGTCTCCTCAGTACAGCGCACGGCTACCTGTTTGCCAGTCTGGACGCCGATGGTTGTCCTGCTCCCAGCTTGTGCTAGCTCCTCAAAATTAGCGGCTGTTCCCTCATGACTGCTGAATGAGGTCTGTTCATCTTCCTCTGTGGTTGTAGACAGCACGCTGGTCCCTCTGGCCTCTCTGCATACTGCGGAAGTGCCGCTTAACATGCAGACTCCAGAAGGGGATTTGGCAACCGGAATTGCAAGCTCAGTCAACTGAGGAACACCAGGCTGACTTTCTTCAGAGCTGCTGTAGTTGAGATGTTGGGCAGGGTGATTATCCTTTGCAGTCGACCCAGTTATCCCCTCTGACTAGCCGACCACCCTCGGCTTCACATCCTCACCACTCTCCGTGGCCTCACCCTGCTCGGTTATTGCCTCCAAAGAGGGTTCAAAGGACAATCGGGATGGTGGTGTGAAGACCTCATCCACGAGTGTATTGGGAGAATAAAAAATTTGCCTTGATGGTGCCCCATTACCAGCAAGGCCGGTCAGTTTAAAGGACTCCCGTTAGCTCGTCCCTGAGATCTGGAGCGATGACTAGGGTCAAACCGAGGACACTGCTCCAAGTTGTGATCCCTACCACAGATCAAACAGGCCTTGGATGCACGCCAACACTAACTACTAGTGTGATTGAGTCTCCCACAGTATCCACACTCTGGTGCAGCACTCCGAGTGAACGTCCGCGTTCCAGACATGGATTGCTGACCACGTGGAGGTGCTTGTTGATTGTAAGGCGACCGGATAGATCTCCCGTCGTTGGGTCCAAATCCCTCACAAGAGCTTTGGCGCCCATAGTAGAAGTCAGGTGCATGCAGATGCTTTTGATGCAGACCCTGAAACTGTCTAGGGGTGGCATCATATCTTTGAGGTACATGTTGCGGTGCTGTCTAGAAGTCCTTGCTGGCTGACCACATGATGGTTCTACTAGTTTTCTCAGCTTGAAGTTTCTTGGCCAGCCAACTGATGTGCTTGAATGATATATGTCTGCCTATTGATCGGGTGGCACAGTGGGTTCGCTCTGCATCAAGAATCTTGGTTGAAATTGAGGACGGAATCGATGCAAGGAACTGCTGACGGAGACTTCTGGCACATTCCACTGGTGACTTAGGATATGCTAGCTCTGCCAGTTCCACCAGCCTAATGGCATAAAGATCCAATCCTTCCATGGAATGGGGAACGGCATCTTTTAATTGCTGACGCCAATAGGACTTGCCTCCCATGTTCCGATCCTGATAAAATGAAAGTAGTTGGTCCTCCATGAATTTGTACTTCAGTTTATGGCCCACCTTGATCTTGTAAACCTCCAGAAGCGGTCCAGTCAAAAATTTGGCCAGCTCTTGCATCTTGTCATGATCATCACCATCAAACTTCCTGTCGAAGTATTTTCCAAAGGTGATGAAAAACTCCTTCAGAGAAACACGACCGTCCATCTCAAAGACAGGAGGAGTAACGACATCCCGTTGTTTACTGGTCGAATGAAGATTGCGCTGTCTGTGGTGACGTGCAGATGGCATAAGAGGATCACTCTGTTTAACGTCGATGTCCTCTGAAGATTCCACGGAGCTGGTAGTATCTCCCACAGCGTCCGAGGATGACACACACAAGTCAATCACTGAGGTATTCCTCCCATGCTTCCCAGTCTTGGTCTTCTTGGCTTTCTTCCCGGTAATCTTCCGTGATGTCTTGGGAATCACACTTGGCATTAGTGCTCCTGTGCCCATCGACGAGCCGTCACTTGTGCCTGATGTCTGACCACCTCGGCTTAGCCCAAGCACCGAGCTAGATGGGGATGCTCTGCCAAACCATGAGTCGGATGGAGTTGTTCTGTCACCATTCACAAGAATGTGTGTACAACGATCAATTGCTGGGACCTTTTTCCAGTAATTACTTTCAGCAATGGCCTCCAAGGTGTTGTACCAATGCCGGTAGGTCAGGCTGTCATCACCAGCGTTGTCCAGAATACACAAGTCATGGACTTTGTTGACAAGCTTCTTAAGGTGACCTGCCGCTACTCGACTCCGGTCCTTAGCCATCTCGAGTGTTCCTCCTCCCCAGCGTGGGAAGAGAGACCAACGGAGCCGATCTATCTGCGGTAGAAGGTTGGCGCTGATGTGGCAGCCGAACCGAAGCTGAACAAAATCTGCCCGCACTTGAGGGTGGGCAAACTGTCCCAGAAGAGACTGGATAGCAACTACTGCAGGCAGGTGGTCCTCATCACAGGAGGATGGAGTCACCATGGTCTTCGTTGCAGCCGCTGCAAAAGCACCGCCACTAGGGCCAGCAACAGCCGACCAGCAGTTACGACCAAATGTCTCGGCTCCAGGCAGAGGAATGTCCTGAGCTCGTGATAGGAACTTCATGGATGAAGACGCTTCCAAGTCACCAAACTCATGCTCCAAGGGTTTATGTTTGTTTGGTGGATTAGGCATTAGGTATAAGGATTTGGGAAAATGATAAGGTAACTCTGAATTGCCAGTTCAAGATGAACACTAATTACAGAATCATTACTGTTACGTAAGATGAAAAAAGATCCCGTCGGAGATGCCAATATTACCGTCCGCGCTACGGGTGGGACAATATAGTCCTCTTTTCTGTTTGGAAGGCTCTAACTTTGTGGAAGCTCAAATCTGACTTTTGACCCATGCCAGGTATAAATTAATGAACAGGTCTCCAAGTAAACTATATTGAAATATTCTTCAGTACGGATGGTTGTGGATGTTCAGAGGAGTTGGGGAATTAGGGAGCTGGGAGGAACAAGGATTAGGAATGACACAGGTAAGGAACAATGGATTATAGGAGCAAAAGGTGGTCAGTGGGAAGAAGCATGAGAAGGTGACCATACTGAAAAAGAAATATGAATGAACTAATCAGGAATGAATCACTTCAATCGTACATAATAGGACTCTGATATCCTTAGGGGAAGAATTAACTTGAGGATCTTAGAGGATATGAATAGTTTGAACTATCATGCAAAAAGTATACTGAAGCAAGAACAATAAAACAAGGGAACTAAATAGGAATCAAACCAACAATTAGGGGAGGGAACTGCAACTGAGCAAATGGGTGTTTAACGTTAACCAAGGAAAAATAACAATTAAAGTCAGGACAAAAATAAATTAGCAAGGGAAATAATTCACAATGCAATACAACAAAACACTGACATCATTAAAAGTGCGAATGCAGTTATCCAGAAATGATAATATACTAAACCAGGGAGGGCTAACTGGTGTACATAACCTTAACAAACCCTAGGACTCAAATGTTTTGGCAGAATTGGGAAATACGTGCACGTAAATCGAACAACTAAAAGCCAAAAGGAAACCAAATCGCAATCCAGAAAAATGGATAAGCTTAGGAAGTTTACGCAGAAATTACTAACTTGAACCACTTACACATCAGCCCCACCCATTTGTATAATTACGAATCCACTGAGGAACAAAAATGACCCAACTCGCCCAGCACAGTAGCAGCCAAGGCAATTAAGTTTATACAGGTATTAAGCACTCTGGGTAAGGCAGATCAATCAAGCAGAATATTATACATAATTAAATAGTATGACCTGCAACAAAACAAAAGAAAACTTATCATCCAAGATATAAGAATACACACATGAATGAACAAATTTAGACAAATGCATAGGCAGGGACCAATGTCACAGGGGAGAGAACAATAGCTTGGCTTAACAGTAATAAGCCCCATGACCACA
>SDVV010033662.1:0-11272 GCA_016164225.1 Gammarus roeselii
TGCCCCTGAGTGGGCCGTCAATAGCACCGACAGTGTTGGCTTCAGTGCCCCTGAGTGGGGCCTCAATCGCACCGACAGTGTGCCCCTGAGTGGGCCGTCAATCGCACCGACAGTGTTAGCTTCAGTGCCCCTGAGTGGGGCCTCAATCGCACCGACAGTGTTGCCCCTGAGTGGGCCGTCAATGCGCCATCGCGTATCATTTCTCGCAAATATTCACTCCAAGTTCTCGTCTTGACGATGAATTTCATGAAATAACAAACGAGATTAGCAATAAAAATTCGTGGCCCACTAGCGTACACAGTTGACGGTAAAAGTCGTGGCCCATTAGCGTACACAGTAGACGGTAAAAGTCGTGGCCCACTAGCGTACACAGTTGACGGTAAAAGTCGTGGCCCATTAGCGTACACAGTAGACGGTAAAAATCGTGGTCCACCAGCGTACACAGTTGACGGTAAATGAGCGATTCTGTGAGGTCATCTTCGACAAGTGATAGATGGAATGTGATACTTGCCTTGACACTATGCATGCAGCTGTGCCGTGCTGGGCTCGTGTCATGACATTTTGTGTGTCACTGTACATTGTAGGGTAAAGGCTTTTTACGTACGCGTTCAGTGTAGTGCATACTGTAATTGTCTGTGTGGTGTACAGGTCAGAACATTATGCTTGTAACTGTACAGTGTAAGAGACTGGCATCATCATTATGCGTGTTACTGAACGGTGTGGTAGGCGGCCAGTGACATTAGGCGTGTGACTGTGCAGTGTGGGGGTGAGCTGCGTCAATATGCGTGTGACTGCACAGTGTGGGGGTGGGCAATGACACTATGCGTGTAACTGTACAGCATTTGTTTTTTTGAAACAATTATTTATATGTGTTTATGATAAACTGTCAAATAAAATCATCTCCTCTTTCGAAAACATTTGTGTCGTATTCCAATGTACTTTAGACGCCAGAAACAAGGTCTTGTTACTTTTTTGTTCCGATATCCCTGCATGGAGATTGGGCGTTCTTAAGTATGTATATCCATGTGTCTGTTCCTCTATACCTCGATGAAACAGTTGTGTGTACATGCATACCTGAGAGCATACAGTCTACATACAAGGGCATTAAAAACAAAAGACAGAAGAGAGTCTGGCGCCTGTAGCACAATAGGCAGAGTTAAATGAAATCCATTGCATGCTTACTTGTTAAAATCACTTATTGATAATTGTTAGATATCAGATATACGGAATCATTCAATGATTTATGAATAGGGAATAATTCAAGTATCAAAAAGTTTTTCTAGAGATTTGAAGGAAAAATTACTAATTAATTAGCTGATTGTGTGTTACAGAAAATAATCATGTGCCAAATGCCGATACGGGCACACATTAACTCAACTGAGTTAATAATCATGTGCCGAATGCCGGTACGGGCACACATTAACTCAACTGAATTAATAATAATATGCCGAATGCCGGTACGAGCACACATTAACTCGACGAAGTTAATAATAATAATGTGCCGAATGCCGGTACGGGTACACATTAACTCGACTGAGTTTCGTAACTGACTGCTTTAACAATCTTTAACCGCCACCTCATGCGATAAGCAGGGTGATTGTTATGGCACGTTGTAAAGTGCCTGCTGGTGATTGTAAATCGGGCAGGGGATCAGAAACTTGGGTAAAACATCGCAAAACGCGCTAAGATTTTAGGCGAGCTGACCCCATTCCAGGGACTTGTGCAGGCTGTTGAGAACTCACGGCCTCTGGTTTATGGCGGGCTTTTCATCAGCGTGAGAAGCACAGACGTAAAGGTATACTGAAAATACTCTGGATTTCATATTTTAGACAGCTATCATTTTATTGTAAATATTGTAAAATGGACCGATAAATAAGTGTTGGAAGCACTGGACCGAGAGCGTTTTGTTCCTGCTTGAATCATTATCGTATAAAACTTAAAGTTGTTTAACGGTATAATTTGCCCAAATATATTGATACAGTTGAATTGCTTAACTGCTCATGAATACATGAACAATCTTCTTGTATCGTTTCTGCATTATCTTGCTGAATTAGTAAGAAGGTGAATTCGAATAAAGAGGCGTGCCCAACTGTACTCTTTTTATGCCATTGATAATTAAAAAAAAATCACATAGGCGATTTGAGTATTTGTAATTAAGGTATCCGACCAACTCTGAAGGGATCTCAGCACAGAGGAACCATCCCATAAGGCCATTCAGGATACATTCAGCAGGCTATTGTTCATGGCGCTGTAGCATCGCTCTTCTTACTCATGCATTCGAGTGCTATGGCGATGAAGCACTCATCTGTTATAGATTCATTATTCATTTCTACACGAATTAGCTACTCATGATATAATTGGCGCGCTGGAATATGCGAACTGGACAAGGTCTTGATCAAAATATTTATAGAAAAATAAAAAATGTGATTGTGATTCGTGGATTGGTCTTGGTAGATCGCCCATCGACGGAGAGAGATGCTGGGCCCCCTCTCTGAGAACATGGCTTCGTTAAGACGGTAGTCATCCTATCATCTATTGATCCATCCAATACCTCTGGCTTGGATTAACAATCTACTGATTCATCCATTACCTCCGGCTTGGTTTAACAATCTACTGATTCATCCATTACCTCCGGCTTGGTTTAACAATCTACTGATTCATCCATTACCTCCGGCTTGGTTTAACAATCTACTGATTCATCCATTCCCTCCGGCTTGGTTTAACAATCTATTGATTCATCCATTACCTCCGGCCTGGATTAACAATATACTGATTCATCCATTACCTCCGGCTTGGCAAGCCGGATCTCAAACTCCTACCCATACACTTACAAGCCTTTATTTGTGCGCCATTGAGTGCGAAGTGTTCGACAAGGAGACATTCCCCTAACTCAGGGTCGGGCAAGCAGGCTTGCGTTCGCCGACAGCTTCCACAGCCCAAAGTACTGGGCTCTTCCTTCACACCCACAGCTAGCGTCTCTAATGGTGTGAATTCGACCAAATCTGTTTCATCCATATCAGTTATTCGCTTCCACGCTCTCTCTCTCTTTCTCAACACTGATGCATATGTTTTTCAGCTTATTTCGCGACACTCCTCTATTCGCTTCCACGATCTTTCGCTTCCTTAACACTGATATATTTGTCTCTTAGCTCTTTCCGCGCCAGTATCATCCATTCACCAACTCGCTCTCTCGTCTCCTCAACAATGATATATTTCTATTTCAGTCCATCCTGAACGACTGATGACTGCCTTGAAAAAAATGTCCCTGATATTAATAACTTTAAATTAAAATCTTCTCGTTTTGAAGATGAAGTCATGTGGAAGCTCTGATGGACGAGTAGGCGTGGTGACCACGTATTGATGTTGAAAATTATAACCCAAGAGCTGTCAATAAACTTGACAACATAAGATTTATATATCATGAGAAAGCATCGGAATTGAACGGTCTGTCATGAATTCATTAATCGACGACTTTTGACCACAATATAAAATACTTGAATTATAAATTTTCAAGCACATGCAAGTACTTGCCTGAGGTGATATGTCGACAGTGAATGTGTGTGTGCAGTGTGCACTACGCATCTCATAGCCTACAGTATACAATATACAACGTGCAGTGTACTGCATATGCATATTCTGGCATTAAGGTCAATCTGTTGATGAGGCAACTCAACAGTTATTCGTTGACGAGGTCACACTACCATTCGCTGATGAGGTAACACTACAATTTGTCAGGGAGACCACTCTACAATTCGTTGATGAGGCAACACTACAATTCGTTGATGAGCAACACTACAATTTGTTGATGAGGCAACACTACAATTCGTTGATGAAGCAGCACCACAATTTGTTGATCAGGCAACACTACAATTCTTTAAATATTCTACACTACAATTTGTGGATAAGGCAACACTACAATTCGTTGATGAGGCAACACCACAATTTGTTGATGAGGCAACACTACAATTCGTTGATGAGGCAACACTACAATTCGTTGATGAGGCAACACTACAATTCGTTGATGAGGCAACACTATAATTCGTTGATGAGGCAACGTTACAATTCGTTGATGAGGCAATGCTACAATTCGTTGATAAGGCAACACCATAATTTGTTGATGAGGCAACACTACAATTCGTTGATGAGCAACACTACAAATCCGGGTAATGGTTGTTTGACCGATATCAATATATTTTTTCGGACGAATATATAACAAACATTAAACGATCAATATTGTACGCAACCAGATAACAAACACCGATGCACCGTTCACGCTCATTAAATGTTCATCAACGTAGCCGGGATTCGAACCCGCCACCGCAGAAGCGGGTATGGCAGCCGCTTCAACTACTAGCGGGCATGGACTCAAATCCCGGTGAGGTGGAAGAATCGTTAACCCTTTAGTGGGCATGTAACCAGTTTGGGTTTTTATTCTGTTTATCACCAGGCACTTTTAGTTGTGTCTGGGCAGCCCCTCTGCTAGCTAAAGGGTTCAATATCAATAGTGAAGGTTCTTGCTGTACTCTAACCCTCCCAGTCTTTACACAACTCGTCCCCCATCCACCAGAACACACATGAGCGTCCATCCTCTGCTTTAAGAGTGAATGGGTCTTCAATGCAGGACCTGTCTGTTGTTGCTTTATGAAGGGAAGATGTTGGGCTCCTAAATTGGAATTTACACGCGAGACTCGTCTTTGAAAGCTTCCTCACTCGGAATGTCTTGATTGAAGCCGGTTCGACATTTAAATCATTCAGGAACAGAATTTAACATTCTTATTCATTACAATATCGCCGCAGGAGTTAAAATTAAAGTACTCTACCTAAAACCAACTTATAATCCATAAATGTTGTTTCCGATTGTTTTTTATCAATACAGTATAATAAACACGTTATGAAGAGGCTAGTAACAGTGGTTTACTTTTATCAGTGGCTGTACAAAGTCAAAATCATCGATAATGAACAAAGTCAAAGCCATCAATTATTGGTCGATAATAAACTACCTCCGACAAGAAATAAAACTCAGCTTGAAACGAAACATTTTAAACTCTGAAGAGCACGTAACGTTTTGTTGAAGATTCGAAAAACGCTTCAACTTTTTCACTCTATCACCGACAGTGGAACTTAGATCAGAAAAAAAACTTCCCCTCGGAACTTCCTCACGACTTTCCTACTCTCCCTTTTTCTATCATCAACCGTAGAAGAACAAGTTGGGATGTGCAGTGCCACTTTTGACGAACCTTATTCACTTCTTTATTGAAAATATACTCTTTGAGTCAGCCATGTTGAGTGCCGTTAGGAAACTTAATAAGATTAGTCTACAAAGTTTGTACAGACCCCCATCCCCTCCATCCTCCCACTCTTCCCCTCTCTGTCACTCTTCACCCCTCTCCCCACTCTTCACCTCTCTGTCCCCTCCCTATACCACCTAACCCACATCTCGTCCTTCCTTAACGTAAAAATTGATGGATGGGCAGAATGAACTGTTTGAATACCTTATTCCTTGTAACTCCTTGTCACTCCCGCCCTCTTCTTCCCCTACCCTTCTCCCTCTTCTTCCTCTATCCCAACCCGTCCTCCCCTTCCCGAACTCTTCCTCCATTACCTCCCTCCTCCCGTCCTCCCCCTCCCGCCCTCTTGTTCTTCCACTTCATCCGCCCAATATTTTGTGATGTTATAAAGATGGCCACTCCAACAGCTTGGTCACTTCTGGTGTTGCTCTGTAGGCCTGAGTGGAGCAAGATACAGTAACTATTTACAGTAACTAGATACAGTAACTGGATACAGTAACTAGATACAGCAACTGGATACAATAACTAGATTCAGTAGCTAGATGCAGTAACTTGATACAGTAACTGGATACAGTATCTAGATGCAGTAACATGATACAGTTACTGGATACAGAAACCAGATACAGTAACTGGATACAGAAACCAGATACAGTAACCTGATACAGTAACTGGATACAGTAACTAGATACAGTAACCTGATACAGTAACTGGATACAGTAACTGGATACAGCAACCAGATACAGTAACATGATACAGTAACTGGATACAGTAACTGGATGCAGTAACTGGATACAGTAACTAGATACAGTAACTGGATACAATAACTAGATAAAGTAACTAGATACAGTAACTGGATACAGTAACTAGATAAAGTAACTGGATACAGTAACCAGATGCAGTAACTTGATACAATGACTGGATACAGTAACCAGGTACAGTAACTGGATACAGTAACTAGATACAGTAACTGGATGCAACAACTAGATACAGTAACTCGGTATAGTTTCTAGTTAGAGTAGTAACTAGATACAGTAAATATATTCAGTAACTAGATACTGTAACTAGATACAGTGAATAGATACAGAATTTAGATTCAGTAATTAGTCAGTCTACATGACATTCATTTGGACATAGTAATTAGGAGGTATGCCTTGTTGCAGTCTTAGACGCCGCTCCGACGACGTCCATCTACTGTAGCACTAGCGTTGTTCGGAGCTGAAAAAAATCTACCTGCCTTTTCTTTCCACCAGTTCGATGGATTCATAATAAACAGTCAGTTAGTAACACGATCAAATAATTAGGTTCAGGGTGAGGTAGGCAACGGAGAAGAGTTACTGGAAGCTCCATCTTTGATGTAGTTCTCTGTTGTGGCGTTTATTGTTGCAGGAAACAGAGCCTGAACTGAAGCTCTTTAGTCGCGTCTCTCTGTAACAATTATCCGGTGATTTAGGGCTATTTGGCGTCCAAAGCAAGTCAACGAGGTTGGTAAATAATTATTTAATTTAAGTATATAACTATTCCAGTGCCGATGCCAGAAAATGACTGCAAATGAGAAATTTAAAATTACAACAGATTTATTCTATTTTTTCGATTATGAGTAGGTAAATTTTCTGAAAACAACAAATATAAGGGTACTAGAAAAATTGAGACAGCTCCAATAAAATATCTTATAACTTTCATCGCTGTTACAAGAACTTTGCTTCAGTCATTGAAGCTGCCGCACTCTGCGGCACTCTGCCTATTTCTTCGGCCCTCTGTGGCGCTCCACGGCACTCTGCGTTGCTCTTCGGCCTCCTGATAGACTATTCGTCACTCCGCGTCGCACTCTGTGTCGTTTTGTGTCACTCTGTGTTTTTTCGTGTCACTCTGTGCATTCTGTATTACTGTGTCACTCTGTATCATTCTGTGACACTCTGTGTCACTCTGTATCACTTTGTGGCACTCTGTGTCACGCTGTGTCACTCTGTGTTCATCGTTGTCACGGTGTGTCACTCTGCATCACTGCGTAACTCTACGTCACTAAGGGGCACTCTTGAGCACTCAACGTCCCTTTACAATACACTGCAGCCCTTTAAGGGACTCAACGGCACTTTTGGTCTGTCTACGGCACTCAGCAATACTCGTCATTAATAGGTCCTCCAAGCCCGGCACTGATCAACATGGGCTCAGTATGGGCCCATTCCTTCCGCCCGTGATCCCTTCACAGTAATTAATGTGATCTGATGGGCCGGGGGCCCATTCCTTCCGCCCGTGATCCCCTCACAGTAATTAATGTGATCTGATGGGCCGGGGGCCCATTCCTTCTGCCAGTGATACCCTCACAGTAATTAATGTGATCTGATGAGCCGGGGGCCCATTCCTTCTGCCCGTGATCCCTTCACAATAATCAATGTGATATGATGGGCCGGAGATCGAAACGTCATTTGATGACTGTACTCAGCAGCGGCCGAGGTGCAGGCCAACATCATTGGAAGGAAGTGTTGGTCAAGATACAGAATCTAGACGCAGTATTGTAACACTTTGTACGGCTTCTACAGGGGAATTCTGCCCAAAATACTCGAAACATTTATCTAGATAATGTATCTATGGCCAGCTTCATCTAGAAGGAAGCGTTCGTTGAGGTTGGGGGAGAGATGAAGGAGAAGCTTTTGATATCAAGGGTAATAGGGTTCTGAAGTTTCTATCAGAACGCGCGTCGTAGTTCTTTTTGTTTCACACGTTGGGAGATTGAATATTTAATCATTTCCTACATACTATGAACATGCAAATTAGAAAGGTTGGGTATTAAATTTAGCTGAACACATTGATTGATCCCGTTTCGGGCACACTTCTGATGGAACCATTTGAAAATAGGTGTTTTGTAAATGTGTGTTGCAAGAAAATAACAATCGAGTTAGTCATAACACATCTTCTCTTATTTTAGGTTAAGAACCGCGGAACAATTCTGACTTTAATGCAATTGCAACTTTTCGGAGTTGCTACCCGTTCTTTTGGCAGCACCAGAGACAATGAACTATGAATGTATAAGCAATCGGGTGCCATTGCTCAAATAAGGTTGCTCTCTGGAAGACACTCTATAGGAACCGAGTTTTTTGTTTTCCATCAGAAAGTATATGGTTCGCAAATGTACTTGTTGAGGGATCTTGCTTGGTGAAGTATAATATTGTACGACGGGTCTCACTATGCCTGGTTCAAAGTTTTACTGACGCATGCCGTGGGGCTTCAATTCATTTCTTTATAGGAGCAACCATCGTTAAGAAGCATGACACAGGTTTAGTTCATGTGGTTTTCTTTCAAAAAGTGTTTTTCATTCCTACTGCCCTGATTACAGACAACTGTAGAACAGAACACTGTTCTACAGACAACTGT
The DNA here is from genome assembly GCA_016164225.1 of Gammarus roeselii. Lineage (NCBI taxonomy): Eukaryota > Metazoa > Arthropoda > Malacostraca > Amphipoda > Gammaridae > Gammarus > Gammarus roeselii. The sequence continues at coordinate 8,658 of SDVV010033662.1, forward strand.
AGAACAGAACACTGTTTAGAAGTAAATGCACAGAGAGCAATTTCAATGTCATAGTTCACGACCGAGCTCCCCGACATGCGACTGGGGATGGTTGCATGATGCGCTGGGGCTCTAACTTTTCGAGAAAACAAGCTCAGAGGAATAATGCTGCTCACTTTTTCGTCAATTCCTGTCAACTCCATTATATACAGAATTCGTAAATTATCCACTACGAGAAAAGTAATAAAAAGTATCGTAACTTTAAGATTTTCTTAAACTTACCAACCTGCTTAGTGACATTTTAATTGCGAATAAACCTGTTCAGTTGAGCAAATTCTGTCCCTATCACTAGGAGCATCATCTGGATGGCTATCCATATCGCTGACTCAGACCCATTAAGAGGGAGGTGGAGGGTTTCCTCCACATGTGTTACCTTTACGCTGCTAAATTCACTGTTTTTTTTCTCTCTGTGCTGGAGAAGGTGCTTGTTGGCGCCATAGTTTGTTATGGTTATGACCCCTTATTGCTGATAAGCCGACGGAACATACCATTTCTCCCGAGACGAACATGAAACATGGTTACCTGCTGCCGCCGACACCACCTCTAATGAGGCCGTCTTGCGCCCACAGAGAGTGGAAGCAAGCTCTACGCTCACCTCTACATCTGCTCTTCCTCTCAAAGGATTCTGTACACCCTTTGTGCTGGCTTGAATGCTTACCACAGCTTTGAAGCATAAGCAGCCCGCTGTATAGGGAGGGTACCAGGGTTGCTGAGTGGGAGTGGAAGCACCCCGCTGTAAGGAGCACCAACGTTGCTGAGTGGGAGTGGAAGCACCCCGCTGTAAGGAGCACCAACGTTGCTGAGTGGGAGTGAAAGCACCCCGCTGTGGGGAGCACCAACGTTGCTGACTGAAAGTGGAAACATTCCGCTGTAAAGGGTACCAGCGTTGCTGACTGAAAGTGAAGACATTCCGCTGTAAAGAGTACCAGCGTTGCTGACTGAAAGTGGAAACATTCCGCTGTAAAGGGTACCAGCGTTGCTGACTGAAAGTGAAGACATTCCGCTGTAAAGAGTACCAGCGTTGCTGACTGAAAGTGGAAACACTCCGCTGTAAAGGGTACCAGCGTTGCTGACTGAAAGTGAAGACATTCCGCTGTAAAGGGTACCAGCGTTGCTGACTGAAAGTGAAGACATTCCGCTGTAAAGAGTACCAGCGTTGCTGACTGAAAGTGAAGGCATTCCGCTGTAAAGAGTACCAGCGTTGCTGACTGAAAGTGGAAACATTCCGCTGTAAAGGGTACCAGCGTTGCTGACTGAAAGTGAAGACATTCCGCTGTAAAGAGTACCAGCGTTGCTGACTGAAAGTGAAAACATTCCGCAGTAAAGAGTACCAGCGTTGCTGACTGAAAGTGGGAGTGGATGCAGCTTGGCCGTAAGAAATGGCAGAGTTGCAGACTAGGAATGGAAACAGCCAGCTATGAAGGGGTACCAACGTTACAGCCTGGGAGTGTATACAGCCCGCTATAAAGGGTACCAGCATTACACAGGTAGTGGAAATAGGCTGCTGTGAGGGGTACCAACGTTACAGACAGAATATAAAAACAGCCAGTTGTAACGGGTACCGGTGTTACACTGGGAGTGTAAACAGCCCGCTGTAAGGGGTACCTACGTTACAGACAGGGACAGGAAACAGCCAGCTGCAAAGGGTAGCAGAGTTATAGACTGACTCTGTAAACAGCCCGATGTAAGGGATACCAGCATTACAGACTGGGAGTGGAAACAACCCAATGCAAGTGGTACCAGCGTTACAGATTGAGACTGAAAACAGTCTGCTGTAAAGGGTACCAGCATTACATACTACGAGTGGAAACAACCCGCTGTAAGGGGTACCAGCGTTACAGACTGGGAGTGGAAACAGCCCGTTGTAAGGGTTCGGTATTGCACACTGAGAGTAAAAAACAGCCCGCTGTAAGGGGTACCAGCCTTACAGCATGGGCGTGAAAATTGCCCGCTGTGAGTGCAGTAGGGTTACAGACTGGGAGCAGAAACAGCCAATTTAAGGGGTACCAACGCTGCAGACAGCCCACTGGAATAGACCCAAGCGCTGCCTATTACGACCTGAAACTACCGTCGTGAATTTAATACTACCGGGAGGTTGACGCTGCTCAGCCGTCGTGACAGGCAAACGAGGTGGCAAACAACTTGCGTTGGCGTCCTGCAGTTTTGGTGTCGATGAAATATGATGGAAGAAAAAATTGATTCATGCAGAAAGTGTATACGACGGAAATATGCACTGATGAACATCCTCAATCCACCGTAGTAACATCCATAATGAATGATAGTAATATCCGAAATCAATGATACTAATATCCATAACCAAGGATTGTAACACTCGTAACCAATGATGGTAACATCCGTAATATATGCTAGAAACTTCAATGATGGTAACATCCGTAGCCAATGATAGTAACATCCCTCAAGTCAATAATACTTGCCGCAATTTCCTTATGAGTGATTGTGAAACAAAATTATACGCACTTGAGCATTAACAATGATATTAATGATCGCAGGCAGCTGTTCCAAACATCTATGGAAGTATTTTCAACGTTGCCAAGTGCACAGATTAGTTCCAGGAT
>SDVV010033663.1:0-11272 GCA_016164225.1 Gammarus roeselii
TATCAAACGTAATGTTCTAAAGGATTGGAAGCGGAGGTCCGTTTCGAGAAAGCGTTTTTTCTTTTGCGCACTGGCGTGCGTCTGACACTGCTAAAATTCTCACATTTTTTCTAACGTTGAAAGCGTTGTTTCGTTTATTCCTCGCGCACTTAGGCGTGCGAGCCTACTGGAATCAATAATCATCGAGCCCTACGGGGGAGCCTATTATGACTCACGTTGAGGCTCTGGTGGAAATGAGGCCCAAATCAAAAAAAAAATCACTGCTCATGCATCCATGAGGCAGGCGACCGCGACTGCCCAGTACATATGGACCAAAAAGAGATAACAATCACGCAAAACGAACGCAGAGTAACACTGAAGCAAGCTATCCAAATCTGGAAAGACGAAAACCCAAACCGTTTCAATTATGCCAAAGCAGTCAAATCCACAAGCCAACCAAGCTCCCCTGACGATATCCACACATCAGAACAACATCGTAAGAAGACTCCAACACTCCTATCTAGCTGCAGTGCTTCCTCACCCAGCCCTACGACCGGCTCCGCACCAGAGACGCACAGTTCTAGAAATGATTTATGCAAAGACCTCTAGGACAACGAGATGGATGCATCTCCCGCAGTTGACTACAGAGCAAGGCTCTCTACTATAAAAACAAAAAGACAAAGGGATGAGGAAACCTCCGATATCCAGGCACCACTGAGCAAAAAGATTCGTAACAACACCCAAATAACGACCCGCCAGGACCAAATCTCCGAACTACTTTCACCTGCCTCGAATGTGGCTCCATTCGTGGAAAACCACTGCGAGGGACGAGATCCCTCGTTAACAAACCCGACTCACGAACACACCATCAGCGAGAACGACCACGGTCTGGCTGACAGCTCATATCTAGAAGAGCTCATACGCGAGACCTCCGCACAACCAGACATATTACCTAGCCCAAATACCTCTCACTCCACACAATCATCCACACAGACGGAAAAGGCTACCACAGAAAAAGAGCGCGCTCGCTCACAAAGCAAACACAGAGAGCACACACCCTCGTCTTCCCACAAGAGCATTCGCAGCCGTGACCGCAGCAACCACAGCAAACCACCTTCCACCGAAGGCAGACACTCCCGTGAACACTTCCAACCCGAAACCTCTGGGCAAACCCCAAAACACGCGCACCACAAAAGCTCCAGCAAACCACGCGACCACTCAAGATCATCAAAATCAGAGTGCGAACAGTCTTCAAAATGACCACCAAAATACTCCAGTGGAACTGCAAGGGACTCTGAAACAAGAAAGACGAATTACTATCCCTAATCGCCACCCATAAAACTTAAGTGATTGGCCTCCAGGAGATTAAACTCCGAGAGACCGCCACCCTCAGAATCCCCCAATATATCGTACACCGCCGCGAAGGCCACACCAAAGTGACTGCTCACGGCGGAGTGGCACTAATGATTCACCAAAGTGTACCTCACCTTCGTCTTCCCCTGAGGACAGATCTCCAAGCTATCGCCGTAAAGATATGCATCTCAAGGCCAATAACAGTGGTATCCATCTACTCATCAAGAAGCCATGACCTCTCTGAAGCACTAATGACTGAATTGCTGAACCAGCTGCTCTCACCAGTGCTCCTCCTTGGAGACTTCAACAGCTACCATGAAACATGGGGATGCATGAGAACAGACCCCAGGGGAATGATAATGGTTAACACCATACTCACTCACAACCTGGTCCTTCTCAACGACGGACAACCCACCCGAATCACCCCCGAAAGTGTAACTGCCATCGATTTATCCATATGTTCCCTCACTCTGGCACCCCAACTCGTTTGGGGAGTTCTGCCTTCAACACACGACAGCGATCATAACCCAGTCATCATATCGCTTCTCATCAACCAACCAAGAAACCCTGTCCCACAAGAACTTCGATTCAACCCCGGAAAGCCAGCTGGATAGAATACTCGGCGCACATCGCGTGGAGTGATATGGACAACATCTCCGAAACCACGTCGGAACACGAAATCATCGCCCTACTATACGAAAAATTGCAAGCCGCAGCCGAGACAAGCATTCCCCAATATTCCCCTTCAACCTTCTTTCCGAAACCATGGTGGTGCCGAGAGGTGCAAGAAGCGAGAGATAAGCGATAAAAGCTACATCATGCCTACCGACGCGCACGGTCCCCCTGGAACCGAGTAGCGTGGAAGAGGGCATCTGCTGTATATCGAAAACTACTATTGGAGAAAAAACGTGAAAGCTCGGCTTAATTAGTCAATACTATTAATCGAAACACTCCCCTCTCCCAGGTGTGGGAAAAAATTCGACGTATTCAGGGAAAACACGAACGACCTATTAACATCCTTTCTGACCGAGGAATAACTTATTCTTCCCACGCGGAGATCGCAAATAAACTAGCTCAAACTTTTAGCCAGATTTCGCAACCAACTAACTACACGGCCGCTTTCCAACAGGAGAGGAACTTGCGTGAAAGCGAAGATCTTGACTTTACTTCTAGAAACAAAGAGGCCTACAACAAACCTTTCTCCCTCCACGAACTACAGAGCGCTCTAGACCATACACGTGAAACTTCACCTGGGCCAGACCGGGTACACATCAACATGATCAAAAATCTCCCTGACGGCGCCCGTGACCACTTATTGAAAGTGTTCAACACTCTGTACTCAAACTCATTTTTTCCCGATCAATGGCGGGAATCTACAATTATCCCAATACCCAAACCCGAAAAATTCCACGGCGACCCAAAGAACTACCGCCCCATCACTCTTACCAGCGTTCTCGGCAAGACCATGGAAAGAATGATAAATACACGCCTCGTCGACTACCTTGATATGCATGCAGGCCTCAACAGCATCCAGTGTGGGGCAGCCGCATGAGCCACTCTACGACGGACCACCTTGTAAGACTGGAATCTAACATTAGACAGACATTTATCCACGGAGAGCACGTGGTTTCCATTTTCTTCGACGTGGAAAAAGCGTACGATACTACCTGGAAGATGGCATCATGAAGGATAACCACCGCAAGTGGCTGAGAGGCCACTTACCACGTTATATCCACCATATCCTGCAAAATCGCACCTTCAGGGTTAAGGTCGGCGGCACCTCATCACCATCCCATCCTCAAGGAATGGGCTTCCCCCAAGGAAGCGTCCTCAGTGTCACTTTTTATACAGAAGATCGACCAGATCGCAGACATTCTCCCGCGCGACGGAAGATTGCTTTCATCACGATACGTGGGCGACTTACAAATAAGCTACAGGCACCCTAGCCCCTTAACAATTCAACAGGAACTACAGAAATGTTTAAACCTAGTCAGAAACTGGGCCTCCTCAAACGGATTTAGATTCTCACCCCCCAAAACGAGAAGCACGCACTTTACTCTCGTGCCCGGCTTACACCTAAAACCAGCCCTGAACCTAAACAACACTCCGCTAGTATACGAAGAATCAATAAAATTCCTCGGTCTTGTGTGGGACCTCAAACTCACATGACGACCTCATATTGCAGCCCTGGAGACTCGCTGCAAAAAAGCAACCGGACTTATCCTCTCTGTAACATCCATGAAATTCGTAGCCGATATGGACACCGCCATGACGTTATTCAGAACATTAATACGCTCGCGCATTGACTATGGAGTGATTATTTACGGTTCAGCAGCCAAAACCACCCTAGAGCCTCCCTCAATCATAGTAAACAATGCCTTGCGTATCACATCCGGTGCGTTCCGTTCCACACCCATCGATTCTCTGAACGTGCTTGCTAACGAGCTTCCTCTCCCACTCCCGGGAGACAAACTCTCTACAGTACTATATCAAGACAAGGAGCTACATCAATAGCCCAGCACTCAGTGACGTCATCAACATTCTTGATAAACGCCATTTGCGGCTAAAAAGAACATATGCCCACCCTTTTCTCTACGCGTGGATAACTTACTGACCTCTCTGAACATCAGACGCAAAGCAATAAAGCCTTCACACTCCTATCGAATTCTTCAAATCAACACACCAACGGGGATGATCAGCCCACCACTGGTCAACCTAGATTTGCAGACGTACCCGAAAGCAACAACCCCAACCAACACTGACGGCTCGAACACTGGACGGAGTGGGAGCCGCCGCCATAGGGAAGGGTCCTCTCGTTCGGCCACCCTACCCTACGAGGCTTCTATATTTTCTGCAGAGCTACACGCACTCGAACTGGCCATCTCCATTACAAAAAGCGACAGTCACCCTACAAGTGTTATATTTTCAGATAGTCTAAGTGTTCTCACCCAGCTATAAACTCTACACTTTGATCACCCTGCCCTTAGAAAAATGCAACACGACCCATTCACAATGTCGGAGGCGAGCCAGGTGGTCGAGTTCTGCTGGATCCCTGGACACGCGGGAATAAGAGGAAACGAACGCCCAGATTCCCTCGCTAAACTGATGTCGACCCAGCAGGAACAATTCATCTCTATACATTACCGAGACGGGTTCCCAGTCATCAACTCACGCATAACAACACGATGGAACGACTCTTGGCAACAAAGTGGACAAAAGATGCTTGCAGTTAAACCATCCGTGGGAGAATGAGACACCAGGTTTTCTGATAGGAGAGACCAAGTGTTCATCAACCGTCTGTGCACGGGACACACGGGGATAACTCACAACCACCTAATGGACGTAGACATGGGACCGAACGCATCACCATGCCCCTGTTGCCACCAATTGGCAATAAGCGTGAAGCACGTGCTAGTAGATTGTGATGCACTCCCAGCAGCCCGACGAGCCTCCTTGAGCCCCCCGTGCAACCTACAACGCCTGCTCACAGAAACGGAACACCGGAAAAAACTGATCGCTTCTGGAAAACACACAGGCCTCTACGAGGTAGTGTAGAGGTAGCGAGGTCTGAATCATCTCTGATCCCGGACTCTCTGTCCTCCCTGCGCACTAATTGAAATTTTTTACTTTGACTTCGTGCACAAAGCTGTGCAGAATCACCGCACCGACGTGCCACAAGAAGAAGCCCTCAGTGACGACACGTTGGAGCTCCGGCGGAGAGCGGAGGGAGCTGCTACCACTCCTCTACGCAAAAGCGACTGCGTCTGCAATAAACCTGCTATGCATATTTGTTATAGGTTAAACTCACTCCGCATCCGCGGCTTAGTACGATTTGTATGTCTTAGGCCTACTCTGTACCCTGGTTAGACTTACCCAGTTACTAAGTTCGATCTAATTTTTATCTGACAACTTATCTTTGTAGTTTCGTCAAACTTACTTTGAGGCCTACTCTGTACCCGCGTTAGAGTTACTCTTTTCAAATTGTTTAATTTAATTTACAGCTGTCAAATTTTCTTTGTAGCTGCATCAAATTTGCTTGGTGCCCACGCTAATTAACTTGATGTTACTTTGTTAGACCAACTCCAACTATGTGTACACCCACTGTGACTGCGTTTAAACTGCTCCAAATCTAAAGTTTAACCTTCTCTTAATCTACGCTGCACCTACTTCGCCACTCTTCGACCGCCCTACGGGGGAGTCTGCATTAACTTCGCGTTGGTACTACGGTGGAACATGGAAGCAACTACTACTACAGCGCAGCTATAAAACCTTGTGACCCGTTGCGGTTGGAGTCAATCTAATCCGTTAAGCCATAGACCCTGTACCAATTACGACGAGTCTGTCTGTGCGCACTGTCGCGCGTGCATGTTATTCTTGGAGTTCTGAGTGGTTGGAGGCGGGGATTCGTTTTGTCCGAGTCTTTATCTTGCTTGAATAAATAAATTGTACTAAAAATAAAATTGACCGCGTAGCTGTAAATATTGTGTTGCGTTGCTGTCGGAGCTGACTTTGTCCGAGTAGCCGTGAACCTTGTACCAATTTCGACGATACTATCTGTGCGCACTGGCGTGTGGACATATTACTCATGAGGTTATGAGGGGTTGTAAGCGAGGATTCGTTTCGTTTCATCTTAGTCTTTATCTTACCTGAATAAATGAATTGTACTAATACAACAAAACCTTGTAGCTGTAAATAATGTGTTGCATTGCTGTCGGAGCTGAATTTGCCCGTGTAGCCACTGACCTTGTTCTAATCTCGACGATGCTACCTGTACGCACTAGGGTGCGTTCATATTACTCTTTAAGTTCTAAAGGATTGGAACCGGAGGTCCGTTTCGAGTAAGAGTTTTCTTTTGCGCACCAGCGTGCGTCTGACATCGCTAACATTTTCACACTTTTTCTAACAATGAGCGTTGTTTTATTTTTTCCTCGCAAACTGGAGCCTACTAGAATCCATGATCATCGAGCCCTACTCGATGATCATGGATTCGCGTTGAGGCTCTGGTGGAACTAAGGATCAAATCAAATCGAGATCAGTCGCAACATGTTAAGGCGAGTCGAGTTGGTCACGCGACGAGCCGAGACTGTCCGAGGTGGTTCGTGACAAGCCGAGATGAGTTAAGACGAGGGGACCCGAGGAGCTCGGGGGACTTGCGGGACCTTTCAGGATTCGTCGGGCTCTTTTGTGACCCAAGACACCTCTGCCACCCTACTTCAACCCCAAAATGCTTGAGTGAAAAAAAAAGTTAGCGAAGAGACCTACTCGGTATCTGCGTTGAACCTACACTGTGTCTACGTTGGACCTACTTTGTATCTGTGTTAGATCTACTCTGTGTCTGTGTTGCACTTATTCTATATCTATTTCGGAACTACTCCGAATCTGCGTTGAACCTGCTCGTAATCTACGCTGCACCTACTTTGCCACTCTTCAATTCTCCTGCGGGGGAGTCTACATTACCTCTATCGCAAAAACACATCGCTTCGCCAAATACGTCGTATTCTCAGACAGTGTGAGTGTCCTCACCCAGCTTAAAACACTGCCCTATGAACTTCCAGTTCTATGTAAAATGCAGCACGATCTCTTTGTGATGACCGATACGGGTCAGGCAGTGGAATTCTGCTGGATCCCCGGGCACGCGGGAATAAGAGGAAACGAACTTGCGGACTCTCTTTCTAAACTGGCATCTACTCAACAAGAACAATTTTTAGCAATACATTACCGGGACTGGTTCCCTATCATCAACTCCCATATAACATCCCGATGGGATGAAATGTGGCAACAGAGTGGACAAAAAATGCTCTCAGTCAAACCCTCAGTCGGAGAATGGGAAACAAAGCTCACCAACAGGAAAGACAAAGTGTTCTTCAACCGCTTGTGCACGGGACACACGTGGATAACTCACAACCGCCTGATGGATGTCGACATAAGACCAAACGCGCCACCTTGCCCTTGTTGCCACCAAGTGGCTATCAGCGTGAAACACTTACTGATGGATTGCAACGCACTCGCGGCAGCCCGACGAGCGTTCCTAGATCCCCCGTGCAACCTACAAAGCCTACTCACGGACCTAACCTACCGTAAAAAGCTTATCGCTTTCGGAAAACACACCGGACTATACGAAGCTGTCTAAACCCCAAACACCTGTGCAAATGAGCTAGTCTCTCCACCCCATTACGCACAGAAATAACAACACATTTTATGAAGATACGCATTAACTCTATACTCTCTCGTACGCGCTAGTACGCGAATGTGCCACAATTGAAATATGTACCGACTTCATCTTGACAAAACTAATATTTTCGCACGCGAGGCTGTGCGGACTTACCTAAATCAACGACGGTTGCGCCCTACGGGGGAGTCTATTATGACTCACGTTGAGGCTCTGGTGGAAATGAGGCCCAAATCCATCAACCAAATCAAATCTACATTAATTTGCGTTGGGACTCCGGTGGAAAAAGGAAGCAGCAACTACTACTACTTGGTAGCATTGAGGTGCTGTTTTATATTCCTCTATTACTCAAGCCATTCACACAGTATTCTTGCGCCGGCGAGCCCTTGGTAGCATCGAGTTGCTGTTTTATAGTCCTCTATTACTGAAGCCATTCACGCGTTTTTCTTGCGACGGTGAGGCCGAACACATTTGTTCGTTTTAGGTCAACAGCTACCTCATTTTCTCATCTCCACAGGCACGATGCAGTGCAGCGGTCCCTACGGCCCTCGCACCCAGTGCGACCCCCACACTCCGTCCCCAAGGTAACAGCTGTAAGTTAGAGGGCTGTGGGGAACCGTTTCGTGTACCTCTCTCAGACACGTAGCCTTGACACTCTAATCTAATCTCAGACACGTGGCTCAATGAATCGTCATTTAGAAGACATGTTATTAAACCGGTCAAGAGCAAGCTTACGCAACTCAGGCGGATCTCTCCATTGAGGTGACCTACCTGCCTTAGCAGGTAAGTATCTTGTGTATTTGTCCAGGTAGGACATGTCCACAAGGTATTGTACAACTTGTTCAACATAAACATTCCACCAACCAGTTCATGCCCACCACAATACACACCTCAATTAGACTTTCTCAACACAACCAACACCTTCGCTTATGGTGACTTCAACGAACATGATCTCTCCTGGCCTACCACGCGGAGCGCTGACCCGTGGGGCATTGTTCTCGTTGATCAATTAGACACACTCATCATACTAAACAACACAAACACTCCCACTTGCATGCCTTTTAACCCAAATCCTCAACAGACCTCCCCGGACGTCTCATTCTGCTCTCCCAATCTTGCTCTAAATTGCCAGTGGGCGGTTCACCAGGACATGTCGTCTGACCACCTTCCAATAGTCATTAGTTATCAACTTTGACCCACAATCCACAATAAGCCCTCTCATACTTTTCGAAATTACAAGAGAGAAAACTGGGACGAATACTCGATATAAATCTACAGAAACCGCCCTACAAGACTTTGACATCACCCAATATATATGCATCGACACTGCCAATAAACATTTCACCACAGTACTTACCCACGCAGACAAGCAATACATACCCGCCGGATTTGTTTGTGGCTTCAATCCAGCTTTCTCGGACCATATTAAGAAAAAAATTCAACAGCGAAATCATCTCCGAAATTCATCCTCCACCAATGACCGAATCATATAAATTCAAACCCTAAACGCAGAAATAGATGCAGATATTCGTGAGCTACAGACTACGCGTACTTCGGGGGAGCCTATTATGACTCACGTTGAGGCTCCGGTGGAAATGAGGCTCAAAGCAGCAGACGAACCAAACCTGTTGCGGCATATGCTTGCTAACACAATCTTCCGAACCTCTTCATCAAAATTATGGAAACTCGTTGGAAGCCTCAACAACAAAAACACTAACCACATGGGCACACATGAGGCAAATCATAACACCCACACCATCCCATCACACCAACAACAAGCGGACATGCTCAACAAACACTACGCTAACACCTGCCACCTACCACACCATCCAGACAATAGGAGGATACTCAAACAAGTGCCCAAATTACAGATCAACCCAAACATTGAACCTCCTTTCACACCGGCCATGACCATAGCCGCCAACCGCCAGACTAAAAACTCGTCAGCAACGGGTCCAAGGGCATATCATAAATTCTCCTTGAACATCAAGGTCCTCACGACCCTCACAGACATCTTTAACTTTTCCGTACTGCACAAAACAATACACAACACTTGAAAACAATGGAAAATCATACCCATCCTGAAACGCAACGAAGCTCCCACAGATCCAGCCACATACAGACCCATTTATCTTTTCCCGAACCCCTCGAAAATATTGAAGAGACTGGTTTTAAACCAAATAAATGCTCACATCCCACTCTCCCTCCATAACATGGTTTCAGGCCCCAACACTCGACAACCACACTCCTCATCCATCCATGAAGGCCTGAACGAAAAGAAGCCAGCCAAACGAACCCTGGTATGCGGTATCGACATTAATAAGGCCTTCGTCACAGTTCCAAGACACGTCCTCATAAACAGAATACCGAATACACAGATACATCCAAACTACTAGAAATGGATTGCTAATTTCCTCTCAGGCAGACAAGCACTCACTGTATAATAACAAGCCATCCTGTACCCGCCACTTCCCCAATGGTGTCCCACAGAACTCCGTCCTTTCCCCCTCCTTTTTCAACGCCTGCATGCACGACCTGCCAATTCAAACGTATCCCAACACCTGTAATAACTCATACGCGGACAACCTCACAATAATCACACAACACCACAAATACGAGGTTGCCGCTGCGCTCCTCCAGCAGTACCTGAACTCTCTTGAAGTTTGGCTGCTGGATAACAGAATGAGGGTTTCTGCTAGCAAGTCTTCCCTAACATTATTAACACCACAACCACCTATGATTATTATTATTTGCTTCCATGTTTCACCGGAGTCCCAACGCGAAGTTAATGCAGACTCCCCCGTAGGGCGGTCGAAGAGTAGTGAAGTAGGTGACGCGTAGATTAAGAGTAGGTTAAACTTAGATTCGGAGCAGTTTAAACGCAGTCGCAGCGGGTTTAAACACAGTTGGAGTTAAAGTAACAAAGTAAATTTGACAAAGGCACCAAGCAAATTTGATGCGGCTACAAAGAAAATTTGACATGTAAATTAAATTTAACAATTTTTAAAGAGTAAATCTAGCGCGGGTACAGAGTAGGCCTAGTATATACAAATCGTACTAAATAACGGATATCTAGCTAGTTTAACCTAAAAAAATATGAAGAGCAGGTTTATTGCAGTCGCAGTTGGTCTTGTGTTGAGGAGTGGTAGCATCTCCCTCCGTTCTCTGCCGGAGCTCCAACGTGTAGTCACTGAGGGCTTCTTCTCGTGGCACGACGGTCCGGTGATTCTGCACAGCTTTGTGCACGAAGTCAAAGTAAAAATTTTCAATTAGTGCGCAGGGAGGACAGAGAGTTCGGGTTCGGAGATGATTCAGACCTTGCTACCTCTACACTACCTCGTAGAAGTCTGTGTGTTTTCCGAAAGCGATCAGTTTTTTCCGGTGTTCTGTTTCTGTGTGCAGGCGTTGCACGGGGGGCTCAAGGAGGCTCGTCGGGCTGCTGCGAGTGTATCATAATCTACTAGCAAGTGCTTTACGCTTACTGCCATTTGGTGGCAACAGGGGCATGGTGGTGCGTTCGGTTCCATGTCTACGCCTATTAGGTGGTTGTGAGTTATCCACGTGTATCCCGTGCATGGACGGTTGATGAACACTTGGTCTCTCCTATTAGAAAACCTGGTGTCCCACTCTCCCACGGATGGTTTAACTGCAAGCATCTTTTGTCCACTTTGTTGCCAAGAGTCGTTCCATCGTGTTGTTATGCATGAGTTGATGACTGGGAACCAGTCTCGGTAATGTATAGAGATGAATTGTTCCTGCTGGGTAGACATC
>SDVV010033664.1:0-11272 GCA_016164225.1 Gammarus roeselii
TAATCTCTGCAGCTTGACCAATAACTCTAAATTCCAAATAAATTATGTCAACAAGAAAAGCCGATTGAGGAATTATTGAACATTTTGACATCTCTCCTTGATTCTTTTGCTGTTCGCCGCACAGCAAAATCATGAAATTATTTATTTTCCTTCATTCGACGAGCTGTATATCTCACTATTTTTCTTGAATCGGAGTATTTGAAACTTTAAAATCCAATTAATTTCCTTCATTTTCCGAGCCTATAATCTCATCACCTCCCTCCATTCCAATCAACACGCACGACATAGTATCAATTCAAGTAGTCGGTGTCAAATCACTCTCGGGTGCAGATGATATCTATATTTACAACACCTTCGTCGATGTTGTCACAACACAACGCAGTATTGTGCTTGGCGACTACAATATCCCCAACATTGATTGGGAAACAGACGAATGCACTGCCACCGGCCAACGTCTAATTGATTTTGCAGACGATAAGTTATGACCCAAATGGTGAAGACACCTACAAGAGGTAACAACATTCTTGATCTCATATTTAGTGCAAGCGACTCTCATGTCACGAACGTCGAAATAGGCAAACCACTCGAAACTAGTCACCTGTATTGTACCTGTTTTTTGATTTGGCTCGAGTTGAAAACATCAACAAACTGCGAAAAAGTTCCTAACTTCAGATTAGCTAATTTTGATGCCGCAAAAGAATCAATGGCGTCAGCAAATATAACCCTCGAACAAGATGTCAATCAATCGCTCAACTATTTCTTGACTGTACATGAAAATATTGAACAAGAGCATATCCCGCGCTAAAACAGGCGAACAGCAGTCTATCAGCCCAAGTACTGGAAAGAAGAATTGCAGCACCTTCATTCACGAAAGAAAGCAAAGCATTCAGTAAAGCAGAGACATCCACATGACGACGAAGCAAAAAATGAATACAAAATTAGCAGATGAGATCAAAAAAGGGTCCTGAAACGTAAGAAAAAATATTATGAAAATGAAATTGCTGCTAATGCCAAAACTAATCCGAAACAATTTTTTAGTTATACTTCGAGCAAAAAAAATCAAAATTTGTAATAGGCCCTCTCGAGAACGATGTTGGTGAGCTAGAAATGGACGACACCAAAATGAGTGTTCTACTTAGTGAATACTTTTGTTCTGTATTTACGTTAGAGAATCAGGATATTCCTAATCCTGAGAATATCACAGCGGCAAAACAAATTGAAGCCCTCACCACAGTGAACTTTTCCCCGCCGAAGTTATTGAATAGATTGAAAGTCACCAAAACTCCAGGTTCAGACCAAATTTGTCCCAGAATTCTAAAAGAGACTAGAAACGAAATTGCCGAACATTTATCTCACATTTTTACCCAATCTCTCACAAATGGTACATGCCCCTCTAAATGGGAAGAGGCCAATGTTACCGTAATTTTTGAAGAAGGGACATAGAGTGTCCCGGCAACTTCTGTCCAATTAGTCTTACCTCAGTCATTGGCAAGTTGATGGAAAGTTTGACAACGGATAAAATTACTGAGTTCTTTGAATTAAACAAATTGATTGACGGCTCCCAGCAGAGTTTTAGACACAACCATTCACGTCCTACGAATCTGCTACTCTTTACTAAAATATAATCGAAATCCACGACATAAAATCTCCAATCGATATCTTTTACCTTGACTTTCAAAAGGCCTCTGATAAAGTCTCCCACAAGCGTCTAATTAATAAATTGCATGACATCGGTATTCGAGGCGAGCTTAACAGCTGGATAAAATGCTGGCCTACTGGCAGACGGCAGCGAGTTGTACTTAACGGACCTTCCTCTCCCCGGGGTAATGTTACATGCGGCGTGCCTCAAGGATCCGTGTTAGGGCCAGTCCTCTTTATATTATTCATTAACGATCTCGATAGCAACGTACTCTCAAACATTAGCAGGTTTGCAGACGACACTAAGATCGGAGAAAAAGTGCAAACTGAACTAGAGTGTCAGCAGATTCAACTAGACTTGAACAAAATTGTTGATTGATCAGAAAAGTGGCAAATGAAATTTAATGTAGACAAATGCAAAGTTATGCACTTGGGTCCTCATAACCCCAAACACGAATATTCAATGTCGTCACCGAAGCGAGAGATTTAGGTGTCATCATTAGTAACAACTTGAAAAGCAGCAAGCAATGTACCGATGCTGCACAGAAAGGCAACAAAATTCTAGGTATTATATCCGCACTATCTAGTACAAAAACCAACACAGTATGCTCAAGATATTTAATGCATTTGTTAGACCGCATCTCCAGTATGCCGATGAATTCTGGTTTCCATTCCTTAGAAAAGACGTATTAAACTTGAGAGGTTCAACGTAAAACTACCAAACTCATCCCCTCGCTGCGGAGTAAATCGTACGAAGACAGGCTTCGTGAACTTAATCTTTATTCGCTAGAGAAACGTTGAGTCAGAGGCGACATGATAGATGTGTGAAAGATTATGAAGGGTATAGAAAACGTCGACCGAGCGAGCCTTTTCACTCTAGATACAAACGGAGTGACTAGAAACAATTGATACAAAATCGTTGGCAAACGTTTCGCACTCGACATCACGCGCAGTTTTTTCACGTATAGGGTTGTCGAAGAGTGAAAAAAAACTTCCAGTGGAGGTTGTAAACAACAATACAATCGAACGTTTAAGTCGCTGCTCGATAAGATCTACATAAATTGCCGATAAATAGCTAAACCGTTCCCTTTCCTGTTGTTATAAATAAAACAGAAATGGCACACAAAGCTCTCCTAGACGTTCTTCTTTAGAACTGATCCTCTTGCTTTCAAAAGGCAACCTAGTTCGGGCCAATAGGCCTCATAGACGTTCCACTCCAGTACTAACCTTCTTGCTATCAAAAGGCAACCTAGCTTGGGCCAATAGGCCTGTTGTTGTCTTTCTACACTTGTAAACACTTGTGAACTCCCATCGCAGGCAAGCGCATGAGTGACACCGGCCGTCCCTTCTTCATCGAGCCTTCCTGCCACGGCCTTCCGTCCCCGCAATCCCACATGAACCTCACCTTTGGGTCCTCAGTCCACGGTGGCAGTTCGCTTCACGGCGGGAGCAGCCAGTATCGGGGTTCAATCCCTGCTTCTACATGTTCGACTGGGAGGCTCATGGGCTACCCTGCCTCGATCAGCTACGCTCCTGTGGGTCAGAGGATGATGGTCTCCGGTCATGTCAGAGAGGGAACATCAAGCGCTTCACCGTACAGCGTCAACAGCTTCACGTCTCAGCCGCACTTGCTCAACCAGGTGGGTTGATTTGGTCGCAAAAGGCTTGGAAAAATCAACGAACAATTTGCTGAGCCTCGTCCAAGCCATCAGTGCTGCATATATGTGACTTATGTATGAACAATAATTAGTTTGATCACATTATAGGCTGACACTACTTATATCACGATAATCTTGTTTGTTCCCATGCAATCTCAAGACCAATAAGTCAACCATTTCTTTCTCGGACAGGGTCTTGCTTTGACTGTCAGAGACATGGCGCCTCCTCCGCCCTCGCACCCCCCACCTCCGAACGGTTTTGCTCACAGACCTCACTCGTTCAACAGGACGAAAACCATGGAAGAGGTAGGTCTCGGTAACTTAGGTAATACCATTCGGAATAGATATTCAAAGGTCATTGAGTAGTTGACGCTCACTTAAATTATTTTGTTTGCTGAAAAAGAGTTCTGGTTTTCACATAATCACAAGAGACAAATTAAAATATTTTCAGATGAAAACGTGTTTCTGAAAACTAGTCAAACAATCCCATTTTATATGAATCACTTCTGGTTTGTCACAGCTCCCGTACGCTTGCTACTCCTCCACTCAAGTGGTTACCCCTCCTGCAATGTCTCGAGCTGCTAGTCTAGAAGGCGGCGGCTCCCCATACTCGTCTTGCACGTACCAGAGCATCGAAGGACTCGCCCACAGCTCTTCCGGCGCTCCAATGTGCCAACGAATGTACCAATGCGGGAACTGCGGCATCGAATCTTCGGCTTCTTCCGTGACCAGCAACTACGCCCGGCCTAAGCGCTGCGGTCACGGGACCTTCATTCCTCGCCCTCCAAGGAGAATTCGCAGGTACATTCCGGATTACTACGGCTGGGTGTCTCCACCGCACTCCCCTCCCTATCAGACCCAGCAGATCCTGATCCCAGAATCAGTATCGGGAAGCGCTTCCGTGTATGGTGGATCGGTGAGATCTGACCCGGGAGGAATTCCCCAAGTTGTTGACGCTCACGAAAGCTCAGGAGGAAACTCCAGGCAATCCATCAACTCAATATATTCTCCAAATCAACATATGATCGCATGTAACAGTATTAATAACAATATTCCTAGCCATCACAACAACACTGTTGCCACCAGCACGTCCATCACCATCAATAATGCCTTTCAAACAACGAACAATAACAACGAGCCGAGTAACGGATCGGGGGCTGGGTCCTTACCTTCCAACAGCTGCGGCTCTGGGCAGAGGCAGCAAGGAAAGCCACAAACCCAAACGTCCACCACACAGACCTCTGCGACGGGCTCTCCAGACTCAAGCGTTGTGGATGGAATTGCCGGTGGAGGAGGTGGAGGAGGGACCAGTGATGTAGCGTCCTATGGCTCATGTGGAGAGGGAGAATCTCCCCTCTACGCTACAGCGAGTGATAGACAGACAAAACTATAGCTAAGAGATGACTCTCTGGATGGAACCGGGACTCAGAATATAGGCGATTACAACGTTGTTGCCCATTAAGTGGTTATTAGTTGAAAAACAAACGATACTATTGCAGTTAATGAACTATCTCTTATAAGAGAAGATCCGTTTGGGTAATACTTGTTGTAATAGTAAGATAACAAACAATGATCACCTGGAGATCCCCATTTTCCATTGGTATATGTTCCAGAATAGATAAACATTACGTACAAATACAGATACAGATACAGACACTAGGCCAAAATCCCCCAGCAAGGGGGGTGGTCGTCAGCAAGGCGCACCTCACACTCTCATACACTCACACTCGCACACCTTAGCTCTTTTGCGCATAAGGGTCCAGCCGGTAACCCCGCAACACACCCTCCGGGTCATGATTACGGTTCGAGGTCAGTGTCTGCAGCAGGGGCCTGACAGCGTGACTGGTTTACCCTTGCCGCGTCATGATGACGGGCCCCCCTCGTCCACAACCATCATGTCTCTCAACGATATGCCTAGGGCGGGAAAGCACATCAGGGCACCGCCAAAACTCATCCGTTCACAATCATTCTCCACTCACGCCTATCCAGTGCACGCTCTCTCACTACCTCCCCACTCACGTCTCTCCTTCCTAACGCCTGCTTCACACCATCCATCTGACCGGAACTTCGGTCTCCCTCTAGGCCTACGTCCACTCACCTCTGACTTCAACCATCTCAGAACACGCGAATCAACTCTGTCCTCTAACTTCTTCACCATCCCCGTTCTGATGCGAACCACGTCGTTAGTGAACCTGTCGCTCACCAACACTCCAGCCATGATCCTCAAACATTTCATCTCGAAAACATTCAACCTTCTTCTCTCCTCTGATCTCACCCCCCAAGTCTCAGTTCCGTACAGCACAGTTTGTACTCGTACAGCCCTCTCTTTGCTTCCATCTCCAACGTCCTGCAGCTCAATACGCTCTTCAGTGCACCCAACACTTTATACCCCTCCTTCGCTCGCGACTTCACCTCAGTTTCCACTATTTCAGTCTTCTCCACATGGAAGCCCAGATACTTAAAACACTGAACTTCTCACAACAACTCTCAATTTAGGAGGACACTCTTTCTGCTCGCATCGACAGTCCTTGAGCATATCATTACTTTACTTTTACCTACGTTCCCTCGAAGCTCCCTCCTCTCACACACTCTACCAAATTCAGACACCAGCCTACATAGCTTCTCCTCTGAATCCGCAACCAGGGCCGTATCATCCGCAAGTAGCAACTGGCTCAGCTGCCAACTCCACTTATTCGCTTCTAACAGCTCCAAGTCACGACCCTGCACACTCGCGTTCACCTCCCTGACCACTCCATAAATTTAGACATTGAACAGCCAGGGAGAATACTTCTCGAGTTGTAGCATTCATTTTTATTCCCATTGCTCTTATACAGCGGAACAATGCATGCACTGTGCCACTCAATTGGTACCACGCCTGCCACAAAACACAAGTTCAGTAACCTCACCAATCACTTCTCCAATCGTTACTTCACCCTTTTCCAGGCACTCGGTCGTAACGCAATACAAACCAAGGGATTTCCTTGTTTTCATCACCTCCACCGCCTCCTGCACCTCTTCCCTGGTAATGTCCGCCACGAGTCTCTCTCCCAATACTGGCATCCGAGCACCACCACCCACAACAACAATGTCAGCCTCTCTGTCATCCTCGACATTCTACAACTCATCAAAATACTCGGCCCACATCTTCCGTACATCACCACTTTCCAACAACAACTGGCCGTTTTCATCTTTCACCACCTCCTCCTTTCCGGTCTCTTCCTTTTTCACCCTCTTCACCTCTTTCCAAAACATCTTTTTGTTCTCCTCAAAATTCTGACACAACCGTCTGCCCCACCTGGCATCAGCGTCCCCTTTAGCTCTCCTCACCACCCGCTTCACCTCGTTTCTCCTCTCTTCATAGCCTTCATATGCCACTACCGACTTCACCTGCAAGCACTCCTCAAACGATCCTCTTTTTCGTGCCGCCGACAAATTTAACCTCCTCGTTCCACCACTCGCAACCTTTTCTTCTGCACCCGCCCACACGGCGCGCACCTCACACATTCTTCTCACATCTCAGCAACACATCTCTTAACGTCCATTCTTCCTCTACATCTCTCATGTGCTGACCTCACACGTTGTCATATTCTTCTCTCAACGCCTGTTGGAACTCCTCAGCTCTGCTTCTCACATTCAGTTCACTCACTTTCACTACCTCTCTTCCTCTTCCCACTCTTATGTTGCCCTTCCACCTCTGCTCCACTCATAATGTACCTTCCACCAGCAAATGATCAGACACTCCTCCATCCTCCCCTCTCAACACCCGCACATCCAGCAGCCTCCCCAATACTCTCCTCGTTATCAGCACTGCACCACGGGCCATCCTTACCCATGTGCACTTGTGGATATCTCGCTTCTTGACCTAACTGTTCCCGACCACCAACCCCTGCTCCATACACAGACCTATCAGGTTTCTCCACGTCATACTTTCTTATCACATTTTTCACCACTGCATCTCCAACTCTCGCATTAAGGTCACCCAGTACAACTACATTGAATTGACCTCCAAAATTCTCAATCCACTCACCCATGTCAGTCCAGAATTGTTCCCTCTCCTCCTCACTCCTCTCGCTACCTGGAGCATATACACTCACAAATACCCATATTTCTACCCCTAACTTAACTTTCACCCACATCAATCTTGAGGACACCTCTTACCACTCGGTAACGCCACTAGCCAACCGATCACTCAATATCAAAACCACACCTTCTTGTGTCCAACCTTCCTCCACACCAGACTTTCTTCAACTTACCACAACAAACTTACATTCTCCCTTACCTTTCAATTGCGTCTCACTCAGCGCCAACACCTCAAGCTTCCTCCTCACAAACGTCTCATCAATCTCCCTCCTCTTCACATCATTTGCACTACAGCCGCGCACATTCAGCTACCCTAACAATAGGGCTCGGAAAGGCGTGAGCCTATCCTTCCCCCGCTCGTCTTGCCGTCCTTGAGGAAGGGTTTTACGGAGAAAGGAATTCCTAGCCCCTTTCACCCCGCCTCGTTTAGTCGCCTTTTACGACACGCAGGGGTTACGGTAGCACGATTCTACTCCCGGCTACGGAGCGCCCTTTTAGTCGCTTTCTACGACATGCGGTGTATACGGTAGCAAGATTCCAGCGCCCCGGCTACAATACGTGTCTGGTGTGAATAATGTCAACGGGGTATGTATTCTTTCAGAAGATGAAATTTTTCTAGTGTTTAGACGATACATTCATGGAAACTACTATTTGTGTAAGAAACATATATGCTTAGTGAATGACAGGGTGAATTGTAGATATTTATTATTGTTGTAAGCGCAAAAACATATTCTCGCATGTAATAAAAAATGACTTTTTACAGTTTAGCTGTGAAAACTCTGCGGGAGCTCATTGTTTCTTAGAAAATTGTATGCATTATGATGTAG
The DNA here is from genome assembly GCA_016164225.1 of Gammarus roeselii. Classification (NCBI taxonomy): domain Eukaryota; kingdom Metazoa; phylum Arthropoda; class Malacostraca; order Amphipoda; family Gammaridae; genus Gammarus; species Gammarus roeselii. The sequence goes on from SDVV010033664.1 coordinate 8,204, forward strand.
TTAGTTGTAATGGTTGCCAAAATAGTATTCGGTTAATTGAGTCTGTTACAGGCAATGAGGCAGTGTCTACTAGTCAATAATCTAAACCATCCCATATTCAGAAGAAGTTTACAACCACTACCGACTCGATTTAAGTTGCGATGATCAGAAGACACGGATGCACAGTAGGAGTCTACATTATCATTATATGCATCACATTTGCTTGTAGAGTATACTTATATAAGGGTATCGAAATATAAATTATACAGATTTTGCACTGCGATGTGATAAGATTAAATTGTTTTCCTGTGTGTTTCTTGACGACAACGGTGTCAACGAGGTTTTTATGCACTATATTGATAAAACACCATAAACAACGTTGCAAAGACGATAGGCACAGCACTCTCTTTGATACACAAGGCGTATCTTCAAGAAGCTGAAGAACATGTCGAAAAGAACATCACGGTCGATTGCCCACACCCATTTTGTATATCAATGTTTTAATGCCTAATTTGTTTCAGTAGACCCGAGTTCATACATTGTTTCCCACGGAGTACAATATTCTCTCCACCTATCATCTAATTATTAGGACTAGCCGTTTGAAAATATTGTCGTCGTGAGAAAAGCACCTAGGCTTACTTATCCATACGGATTTAAAATTTGAAATATTCGTGTTCTGTAGGACGTACAGATTTGTCACGAGAGGTATAGGATTGTTATGCAATATATGTTTACGATGGGAAATAGTGGTCGGGGGGAGGGGGGGGGCAATAGGTTACTGTACTAGACTGCAATGTTAGCCTTAAGTCAAAAGTTGGGTGTTCATATCCCAGGGAATGTACCGCGCACAAGTGTCCGGGGTGATTTGGCAAGCTCGCCCATCTGTGTTACCTACGTTGAGGCTACTTGATATTCATAATTTGAAATGGTTGTAAGATAGGAAAATTGTAGGTTTTCTGTAGAAAACTTTACTTTGCTGAGGGTAGCACATGTTTGGTGTTGAAAATATAAGTTCGGAATTTGAGATGAAGCTTTATCATACACACTAAGTCTGGTCCTTGCGCGTACATTTAATACAATCGTTCGCAATTGACTTGTAGAAAACCTGAAGTTGTGGAATGCATCCGACAAAGACTCACCTAAAATACTATTGACAATCACTGCTCTCATACCAATTCCATTTCTAAGATGTATTTATTAGAATATCAGCGTTGGCTGTGTACAATAGCTTCTTCGTGTATGTAAACGGAAGGTCGTAAGGAAAATGCAATAGTTTTTCACAGGAAAGTTTCTGCTGTTGATTATCAGCATAATTGATATTGTTTGTACATAATGCGTACGTATCCTCTAAATGCTGATACCACAACACATTCGAGGTGGAGTGTGATTGTTGGGATACTATTAAGAAGTTATTCTTGTGATTCAATGTTAACTTCTACGCACATTACTTTCAGCGGAATGAATCGAGATTGGGATCGGAGTAGATTATAATTGCAGTATTATCTATTACTCTTTGGAGTGTAATATTATGTACGTTACGTTTCTTTCTGTTTCTACTTATAATTTTTCTGTATAGTATTGACAACTTCATTTTCAATGCCCTGTGTATTGATTCGATTTGAAACTGATTTATCTGGAATAAAAGTGTTCAGAATGTAAGATATATGGTAATTTATAATTGTAGGTTATCTTCACTATTTCGGAATTCACTTAACCAGGCCCATAGGCATGACTTCGTGTAGAGCTTGTAAAAAAGTACCCCTGCACAGCAGCAATCGAAATTCACATACAGTATGCCAACGGATTTCAAAATATCCATCAAAGACGCCCCCCTTTTCAAACGTTATTCGAATCATCGTCAGCTCGAGCCCTAATAACATGGCCACGCGGCAAACTCTGCAATACGACGCTCTCCAAAAATGATGTTGTTCGGCAACTTCGCTGGAAAAAGACCAACGTTGCGGCGGGGATAAGCAAAAGAAACGACGCGAACGGAAAAAACATTGGTTACTCTTTTGTAATGGCGAAACTATAGACTGTTGTTTCGCCGAACTTTGTCTAAAATTCTTATGTTTACTTTTGCGTACAACAACAGTGAGCGAGTATTAAAAAGTACATTCAATTTCTCTTCATATGCCAAGGCTTAGCCACGATTTGACTCCAATGATTGGTTTATTTTGGCTACTATTAACAAATGAATTGGTGGATGGTTGATACTTTTAAATGGTTTCATATATATCAAGGATTTGTATATTTACATTTGTTGAAGAAACCATTAGGTCTTAAATATTTGTGGTCTCTATATTTTCTCACTCCGGTCTAAGGAATAGGTAATAAAGACATTCATAGTAGATCAAAATAGTATTTTTCGTTAGCATTATGAAGGATGTGTTAGCAACATCAATGCACGCCTTCTGAAGGCTAAATGAAACTATCGGAACAATAGTTTGAATGTGTTTTTTCTTCCGTTATCGCTTATGACGTCATTCATGTAACATAAAAATGTTGAGTTTACGAATTGAAAGACAGTTTTGGTTTATTCTAATGCATTATTATATTATCACGTTCCAACTTATTTGAGCTTTTCTTTAGTGAAGTCGCACGGCATTGCAATTTGCTTGTGCACTGATATAATATCTTATTCCCATTCCGACTCTAGTACACTGATACAGTATGCCATTCCGATTCCTACTCTAGTACACTGATACAGTACCCCATTCCCACTCCTACTCTTGAACACTGATACAGTTCACCAATTCAATTCCTACTCTAGTACACTGATACAGTACCCCATTCCCATTTCTACTCTAGTACACAAATACAGTACCTCATTCTCCCTCCTACACTAGTACACTGATACAGTATCCCATTCCTACTCTCAGTATACTGATGCAGTACCCCAATCCTACTCTAGTACACTGGTGCATTTCCCCCCCACCCACCAAAACTACCCCCATCAGCTGACACACTGCCACCAGCCTGAGGTTTTATTTGGTGCTATCCCCTGAACTATTCAATTAAATATTTTTTTCGTCATCATTCCATGTAATTGATTTGTACGTTCTATTCCTCTTTCGTATCTCATGTCAT
>SDVV010033665.1:0-11272 GCA_016164225.1 Gammarus roeselii
TATATTTGAACATCCATTTTCCCGAAAATTTCTTTGTATTGTGGCCAATTAGGATTCAAAACTTTTGCTCAAGTATGAGGGTTTTGAGAGTGCTTGATGAATAAGGCCCAAACAACTTAAATTTTGAAACTTTGGAACACTTTTTCGTGGAAATGTCGCTTCGTCCATCAGTGAAATGAATGAATATATGAAAGACTTGAAATATCAAAATTAGTGTGTTATTGCTGTTATTTGTAATCAAAACTATCTAAACAATAACATTTTTCTTGACATTATCGCTGGGAAGACAATTCTTTGTGTGATGTTTGGTGCTCTGCCAGGTCGGTATTAAAAAATAATACATCGCGCGCTTCAGTTCATGATCTTCCTTTGATTGAGCAACAAATGAATTCATGAACATCATGTAGAGCGCAGTTTTTTTTTTAAATCGTTGTCTGACCGATGAAACTTGCTGTGTCTGTGTTCAAGACGACATTACGGGAAACATTCCGTGGTTATCTTCCATTACTTCGACAATAATGTTTCGTATTTCTACATGTGGTTCGACATACAGCCGTTTGCATTAGCAGGTCTGCGCATGCACTACTGCAGCTTTTACGGTCTTCGGTTAGGCAATGCGAGAGAAACGTAAACTTTCCCTCCGTCTTGGGGTATTCAGAAGGTGTAGGTACAAATTAGACGAACGAAAGATAAGGGGACTCATATTTCTGTGCGCATGACCGTATTAGCAGGCCTACGGGCAGCTAACAATGAGACTTTAAACCGTTGCCTATCAGTTCGAGATCACGATAGCAAGCGACGTCTTCTGTTTAGATACACAGATACAGCTGCCTTGCGACGAGCCACTCTATGCAGGAGTTACCACTTCACAGCGCCGTCTATCGGCTTAGGATCCATGTCAGTCTCAAAAATCAATGACTTCCTGCACGCTCGCTCTGTATGAGTTGGGAAACTACCCCTTTGGCACTCATGAGGAACCTCTTTAATGTAATTTTAATTAAATATATTCCTACTATATATTACCTTCCATTCCACGATTATACCCGACCTGAAAAGTTGGAACGAAAAGATGTAATGTACTAGTAAAGATGGTGTTCTGATGAATCTGAAATCGTAACTTCTTTTTTTTCATTCTAGCTTATACATATAGTACAGACGTTGAAATATTAGTGTTGTCAAATATTATACAATAATTTTTAGAATCGCGTGTTATTTCAAACATTCTACCGAAATGTGCGTTCGTTATATTTCAACTGGTATCGAAATGCAATTTCAATTCCACAGTCTCAATTCCATGTATGCAAGCCCGATGATGATAGAAAAATTCTCAATTTTATCAGTGATTACACTCTCTCGTGCTCGTGAAAAGGCCTGTGATGGGCCCCGATTATCAAGAACTTTTCACAAATTTCATATCGTTCTGCCTTCCTTCATCGTGAATATCCGCTCGTCAGCCGTTCAGGTTTCAGCATTAAGCAACACTTCTGATATAGGACATATATAATTTATGAAACTCTTACGCAGAGCTCACGCCAAGAATATTTTCTTGATTTTGTCCAGATCTATTTCAGCATACAGAAGTAGTTACAGGTAGTGCGAGAACGCAAATGCGGAAGAATAGGTTAGGGCCTAATTAGTGGTGGGGAGGGGGCTGGCCGGAGTCAGGTGGGCGGGACTGGAACCGGTTCTAGCAAGTGGAAGGGGTAGGCGGAATGAAGGCTTTCGGATCATTCATATGGCATTTACATGTTAACAGGTTATATAAATAGTTTGTTCACATATATGTATTTACATATAGTTTACCTTTGGTATTTTTATCGCATTTCAATGCTAGGCATACTTTATTGCAATTTATTGCATGCCATGTTGCATATGTGCAATTTTAATGCTGGTCCTCTGAGTGATGAGGGATAATAACATATTTTATTTTTCTAATTGTATTGATAATAAATCTAACAGTTACATAATAATTTACATGCAGTATTAAATGATAACCCTCGCACACATTCTTCTTGCATGATTGTTGATTTCCGGACATGTCCATGATGAATTTCTTAACCTAGGAATTATTTCTACATCCGTCGCTGTTGGCGAACTACTCGATTATCTTGTCGACGGGTATATTTTGACATAGATAATACGCAAAGTAGAGGAAGTAAACTCCACAAACCAAGGATTGATCAATTTGGATCGGTTTCTGTAGTAAAAATTGTATTTTGATTGAGTATTATGATATGGTGCTATATTTCCTCCATATTTTTTTAGAATAAACAAAAACGAATGAAAAAAGTAGTGTTTGTTCTCGTTTTTTTCGTATTAGGAACCAATGACCCCTTTTATCAGGATCGCTTTCGCTGTTAACAATCATGTAGCTGTTCATTCAATGCATGGGCATTCCGTTTTGAACCAAACACCCTATATAGGCGCGTTGCATAATTGGATCGCTCATAGATATATTTACAATATGATTATTATCCATGTTTACTGTAGATAGTTGGGGAATAGCCGCCTTGCCGAATTTATCTGGATGACACCGAGTGTATAACCTACCAAGAACAAGATCTTATCCGTAGTGGGTTGAGTTTCGCAATTCACTGGTATACGTATGTTTGCTCTTTTTCTAGATTAATGACATCTTCAGAGTCGGTTGGCCTTGTATCTATAACATATATAGTTCTTCCTGCAGAGAAATTTTGTCTTGTGATGAGATGTGAGCTGTTACGCATCCCTAGAGCCGAAAGTGCTTGAGGTTAGGCTTGGGCGCACTCCCTGGGAAACGATGATCTAATGTTGGTAACGCAGTTTCGGTTTACATCGACGATGACGTTTGTGATGTCGTTGTCATTGTTTTTTTGTGAGCGCTTTATTTAGAGCAAGCAAAGCTGTTGGGTATGGTATAACAGTTTTACACCATAATTTACATGCATCAACTGAGTAGATGTATGGCTCATTGTCTTGTGTTAGAAGAACGCTACGTGGTTTTGCCTGCTCCAATCGTATATTTAGGCTGACATTATCCAATAGATAACTATTGCTACCGGTTGCTTCCGGCTACATCAATGTTTAGCGGTCCCATCATATGTATGCCATGACGTTCACTTTCTTGTATCCAAAACTCATTTCCACGATGGTACCTGGAATGCGTGTTAGAAGTGATTTCTACATCATATCCATCCCTTTATTGTTTAGATCGGAGCTTTTCGTGGATGAATTGGCGTTGAGATTATTTACACTGAACCCCATTTAAGAATAGAGAATGACTTTGGAACATGCGATGAAAAAATCCGTCAACGAGTGTACCATGTTCAGCGGCGGCCAACGCGCTTCCATCTACATTTTTAACACGGATTTTTACTTCTGCAGTTAACGAGCTCAAGTCGATAATTTTATTTTTCGACACGGGAATAAGAAAATCCAATAAAGGAAACGGCAATTCTTCCATCATACAGGCTGCTGTTTGTACTTGGATAATTTCTATTGAATTTCGACTCAATACTTGATTCAATTAAATATTTATTGTTGACGGAGGGAAATATATCAATCATACCTATTTCGTAGTGTTCCGTAGGAGATTCTAGTCCTGTCATGTTGAGAGGTGATCCACCAAGCATGTTGTTGTTTTAGAACCTTACCCGAAACTAACGTTACCGGTGCATCAACAGGGGTATTTATTAGTAATTAAATAATGGACGACTCGACTCCATTTCTCTTCCACGGTGCCTCTTTGATTTACGTTTTTTCGTTACTTTTCCTGTAATCTTGCTGTTGAGAACCTATCATATTCAAACAATTTTCCTTCATGTCTAATGATTCGTTTCCTTAACACAATTTTTCTGATATTGATTTATAGCTTGAAGATGTGTTCTTACAATGTATTGCCTGAGATATTTTCGCTAGGAACAAACAAAGCAGTTTCATACCCGACTCTTTCATCTTTGTCATTACAATAGTCTACGTAAAATACAATGTTGTACTGTTCATCGTGCATTTTTATCTTGAACCAGTCATTATAGAATACTTATACAAGTCCAACGCTCCACTCTCCTGTTGCTGTATTCCTGGAAAAATTATTTTAGTATAACCTGAAGATGTGTTGTTTGGAACAATTGGCTACTGCCCAGCGATTAGACATAGACAAAAAAGTCCTCCAGTTCCTGCATCCTTAGTCATTCTGACAACAAACCGCTTGTAGACATCAATATATACTCCAACTAGTTGGAAAATAAAACATATTTGTTTAAATTAATTCATTTATTTACATATGTTCATATTTACAACATATCAAGAACATTTACAGAACTAAACCTGGTTTCGTGGATGTGCTTTCGTCATTCATGCGAGTACTCTCGCCAAAAACGCTCTCTTACATCTCTCCCAAGTTGAATCCATGTTTACATTAGGTTCATCATCCACAACACATCGCTTCCTCTTTGTAGTGACGACAGGTTCAACTTCAATGGATTTTTTGGGAATGTATGGATACCCATGGGTAAGAGTTGTGCAAAGCATCAACATAGTAGCGCTTATTTTCAAACTTACTGTGGCAATTTTTAATAGTGGGTACAGTTTGAAGCTGGCATGCTTGTGTGCGAATGTTGTGTATGTTTTCTGGTTATGGATATATCTGTATTGTTCATATCTGATTTTGGCTTGTGTCTGGTAATTGACACCCATAGCAGCTGATTTTGTTGCGTCGGACTCATATAACATACTGTTACACTTTGATGGCAAGCAAATGATATCACTCGGGTTGTCGTTGGCTGTTTCGCTTTTCAGTAGCCCCAGCTGTCCTTTCTTTGTTTCATCGTACACGGGAGGATTTTTGGGGTAGTTGGGGAACTACACGTATCCAACCAGAGGAGGTTTACGCATTTCCGTTTAGATGTCGGCCACACCTATAAACTGGAGCAGCAATGAGTCTGTGTCCGAGTAGATGAGCGAGACGTTGTCACCATATTTGGGTTTCAGAATGTCATAAAAAAAACTGTAGACTTCTGCTTCAGCTTTTTTAAGCACGTAGAATCCAACTTGGAGTGCGTGTACCATTCGGACATTTTTTTTGCTTTAGGATCATGATGACTGTTTCGGGCCGATGGAGTAGCAGTCGTTCAGGAGTGGGTTTGCAGCATGTTTTCGGAACTCATTGGCTGTACACACGACCTTTGCTTATAGACTTCTGTTTAGCGGATTGATTAAATGCTTCCCGTATATACTATTTGAGAGCAGTTTACGTAGGAGCTTTTCAAATGAGTTCGTTGACTCCTCACGTTTTTGTATCTTTTTTGTAATGAAGGATTTGAAGACATGTTCCTGTTTGATTCGAAAAATTCGATAAACCTTGGTGACTTCCAGTTTCTGTGTGAGGAGTACTTGCAATAATTCCAGGTCTAGGAGGTAGTCAGTTCAAGGTAGATGACTAGCAACCAGATTACGGTCTGCTCGTTTTCTGTTTTTGAGATGTTCCGAGCCTGCCAAGAGATTTTTTGTGAAAGGTGAAACATCGTCCAAGCTGACTTCTTTGTGATGTAGTAGTAGTGGCAGCTAGTCTGTTCTCCGTGCAACTTCGTCGCTGACTTGGGCATCGATACAGACAATGTACGTGTACTCGCCTGAACAGTCCGCGTTATCCAAGTCGAATGTTTGAATTTCTTCAGGTGTGAATTCGTGGATTTTGCAAATGATAAGGGCCTCACTCAAGCATCCGCCATAAAGACTGTTAAAGTCCCACATTGCTGCTGAAGACACAGGTAGCTTAGGGTCAAAGTCATCGCATCAGGGACTGTTTATCTTAGTTAGACCTTTCGTCATTGTCACAAATCCGCCTCTTGTATTCTTGGCAATCAAGTGGAGTATATCGATAACTTTGACCAGCTCCAGTTTCATCTTGCTTTCGTAGAGGGCAGTTTACATTGCAAAGCCATGGACGCTCACAAAATGGATGGGATCCAGAGTGTAGTCACGTGTCATGGTTTCTCTAAAGTTTTGGAAGATTTCAGTCTGTAGCAAAGTGACTATTTATAGATAAATTATCATATAGTCACGAAGGGTCTTGCAGTTGGCTGACTGGCACATACCAATCACTTCAGCATAATCGGAGTCCGATATTCCTTTGCCTTGAAGTTGACTGTAAAAGTCTTTTTACGGTGGGATGTCTGGTCGGTCTAGCACAGATTCCGATGTGACGGTTCCGTATCAGAAATATCCTTTTCGTGTAGCGAGTTCTAGAACCTTGTCACTGTAGCCGAGACTGGTGACACGGGATTTCAAGAGCGGCATTCCATGGCCACAGTCTTTGAGAATTTTGGCAAGGCTATCTTAACTTGAGTTTAGAAAGGAGTAGGAGTCGATGAACTTGACACCGTACCTGCTCGTGGCACCGTTCAAGGAGACAGAGATGCTGAACATTTTATCAGATTGTTTTGGCAACACACGGAGATTCGAGAAGTTACTGCTGTCCAATCCTCTTAATATGAAGTGCATATCATAGGCTGATGCATTATGAGCAATGCAAGCCATAAACCTGATTTTTTCCATGATTCTGAAATTTCAATTCGAGTACAGAGCCCAAATATAGTGGCCAGATATCACTTCTGTATTGGGCCCAAAGACACACTCGATGTAATGAATATGTTGACGAACCCTCTTTTTACCATTTTCTTCAAAAGTATCCCCGCAGTACTCACATGTTTTGCTTACGCAATATTTGTTTAAGTCTTGTTCTGTGAGGATGGGGACGGGGAACAATGACAATGTAGACATATAATCATTATAATCCATCAACATATTCTTGAAGAGATGTGTCTTCATCTCCTCAAGCGGAAGTGAAGTCGAATCGACTACTTTGTGCTTTACAATTTTACCGTCTTTATCCACTAGATTATAGCTGTACATGCACAACTTGTGTATGTTAACTACATTTTTTTCCTCTGTTTCAGGGTCCAGAAACGATTCACATTCATAATAAGCAGCAACGGGCGGTTTCAATGTTGCATGCATGGCTGAGAATTGATACATTTCGCCTTCTTCAGCAATACTGAAATTTTGCAAGCTTGTCCTAGACGAACAAAGTTTTACAAGCCCAGCTTTTTTGCTTTCATTCATGCCTTGCTCACAAAACGGACATAAAAAGATTTATCTATATTTTGCATGTCGGAATGTGTGCATGAATGTAGTGAAACATGGGATCAGAGCATCATGGTTCGCATCTTAGGTTTGCACAAGACGGAACGTGCGCTTCTCGTTGACCTCTAAACTGCCTCTGTATATACTGACAAGACCATAAGCTTCTTTCACTTTGGTGATTTGATATAGTCTGATGATAACTTCACACTCCCTTTCTATAATAGGGATATCCTCTAAAGCATCAGGGGTGTTCAAGGTGAGGTTTGGAAATTGGAAGTACGTGTCCTTGTACGGGAGATGAGTAAACTCTGATTCACGTTTGAAATTTGAGAGGTATGTATTTTCAGTCATATGGGAGTGGGCAAGAAGGCTAGTCAATACACAAATATTGCTTTTGGTCTTGATGTTGACAATGTGGTGCCGGCCTGGACAGTTTTTGGGCCAAGGAACATAATCTACATGACGTTTGTTTCCATCACCACCCGTCTTGTAGAATTTTAGCTCTACACTGGTTACTGTATTAATGCTCCAGTCACTACCATCCCGCTCTTGTTTTGCTAGTTTATTCTATAAATCTACCCCGAGTCCTCTATCAGCTCAGAAAACAAAGCGTTTTTTGTTATCAGGATAGCTTCTGTGTTAAGCACCCAGTCCTTCTCATCTACAGATGCATCCTCAGTTTGCTTGCTCATCCTAACATTCACAATGCATTGGAGTCTTTGGAATTTGCGCCTAATTTAGATTCAGTATGTTCCACCAATTGCTCACGTCCCAATGTTATCAGTATGGATATGCTGACATGTTCAGTGTATGGTATAAATTTTGAAGTGACAAAAATTGTTTTCCAAAATTACTTCAGAGGTAGGCTGATGAAATATAGGCTCACGTATCGGATCAGTAGCCTGAGCAACGAATGGGCGAAGACGGAGAAGAGCCATCAGTAGGCTGAGTAACGAACTGGACAGCGTCAAGGGTGCATCCAACGCAGCAGTAGGCTGAACTCCGGGTATTTCCGAAGGCGGAGCAGAAGGCCAAACACCGGGTTGTTCCGAAGACGGATCATCATCAGCAGCAGCAGCACCGTATCGCGGGCTTGCGCTAGGGCGTGCGGACATTGCGATGTTTCCGCTAGGTGGAAGGTTTGCGCTAGGAGGCATGCAAGATTAGGTTGCGGACAGGTAAGCGTGTCATTTCGGTATGGTCCGATGCCACGAACACTCCCTGCATCCTCCAACAAAGGCGTATCCGACATCACCATATCGTTGTGGTTCATCCCACACGAATAAACAAAGTTATATCTTTAAAACAATAAAAAAAAACTAACAAAGTTAAAGAAAGATATCTCATATCAAAAAAAATGTTAGAATTGGCAGTACTCACATTGAGAGTAGAATATATTTTTGTCACAAACAAGATCAAGAGCACAAATAATGCCTTAGCTGCGGCATTCGCCGTTGTATACAACAATTGCCAAACAACGCCAGGGGCCATACGCTGCCAGATGTACGATAACAAAACCAAATAATAACCAAACAAAACGGAAACCAAACTATTCGTGTCATATAAAACTTTACTCACTGAGGAAAGTTTCTCGTCGAGTGAACATCCTCCTTAAGATTGATCAACAAGTCCGAAAAATTGGGTTGATAAAAGTAAGAAATCTTGCAGTGACCTATAACCCGACTCTCCAGAGGTTTGCATTCATTGAAGTTGGAAGTTATTTTGAACATTTGGAAGATGACGGATTAAGTGACTATTTTAATGTGACAGGACTCGTCGAGTGTGGCTGGAGTGCAACTCGGAAGAGATATCGCTTGTGTTTTTAAACATCAAATCAAAAATGCACAAGTCTAGATGTGTACTAAGTCCTGATTTTATAGTTGGCTTCTTCAGTCAAGAGGTTACCATGCTGGACATGGTTCAAGATCCCAGTTACTCTACATCTTGACCCAATCAACTTGAGCGAATCTCGGGAGACATGCCCCTAACGTTGGATATACCAGACAGATCATTCTATAACGCCTCCTCAACCTACGTTGAAGGTGTTCATGACGAAAGATGTTAACACTATTAATATTAAATGTATAAACCATATTTTTTATGCACTTACCTTTGTAATGCATCATGTCCGACTTTGTAAAGGTCAGTTTCTGTAGTCTGTTGCGGGTAGTGCCCCGCATGTGTCTGCATCGGCGGTCTCTGCCACTGTTGTCGAGGTTGCCATGCTTAAGGTTGCTGCCGTTGCTGGCAGTGATGTGCAGGCAGCGGATGACGCTGGTAGTTTGGGTTACCGTACCTAGGATCGCCGTGATTAATTGGTCGATGACCGGCCATCAGATAGCCTTGATACGGGAAATTTGCTTGAGGGTACTGCGTCGGTCTGCACATGGAATTTTATGTATTTAAAATTAATATAACACTGTTTTTGCTCTATCATGAAATTGTTTGATTACAGAGTTCACAAATATATAGGCATTTTTCTAAACATACCTTGTCATTCCTGAAGTTCCGGATTGACCTGACCTACCTCCGATCGAGTTGTTACCACAATCTGTTGAATAAAAATAGTAATGAAATAACGAAAATATATTCGATTAATGAAAATAAACATCCGGAAGATACAATGGTTGATGTCAAAGATGTTGGTATAATGTTGGCATGACTGATCTAACTTTAGAGATGTAAAACGAAAAAAAAAACACGCTGATAATTACCTGATGTGGCCAAACGGGTTCCTGTCTTTAGCATATCCTTGATGGTATACTTTGGCAGGGGAGAGAAAGTATGTATAAATTAAAGGTTCAATGAAAAAATAGTTAGTTGTGTATCACCTGTTGGGTAGAATGGAGACTGTTAGGTATGCGGATGTCAATGTCTTCAATAAACCCGCTCGATTGTATGTGAGCGGGATCTCATTTAGTGGGAAGAGTATCCTGACTGGAAAATAATAACTAAATACATTGATAGCTTCGATGTGGTGGTCACTTCGGGGTCAGAGCACTTTCCTGCAAGGAAGCACGAAATGATATAAATTTATACAGGACAAGTCGCATTCGATCCATTATCCAAAAAAAAATCGAAATGTAAACTCCTTGTCGTGTATGACAATTTCATGTTAGATTCATAGTCTCTACGTTTATTGCAAATGTTTCTTTGTCAATGACGCCACGCAAATATCAGTGCGATTTATTTAAACCAATCGCTCGTACACTCTAATCCATTCCACCTCACCACACACTTTCTTATCCTACGCATGCGCAATATACATCAATTACGCTGTGTTGACAAAACATTTCTTGCAATAGACATGATGTGAGTCGTTTATCTCCGTATATAAGTTGCATATATAACAAAAACAATATGGGTACATCATGGTCCATTTCACACACCCAAGTGATTCGAAACACTGGATTATAGCGCAAATTGCAGGACATTAATTTGAACAAGTGATGCCTTTATAATATATAATGTATACCAGTTTTTAGATTAGAATAATTATTGAATTAGAATGAAGAGTGTCTACTACAATCCAGAGGCTGTTGGATCATAGTATAGCTCAAAGGCCCTACATCGAAGTTATACGAATATTTGTCCGTCTACAACCCGACGCAATGTTGAAAATTTTCAACAAGAGTCAGAGACTTATACACCATTTGAACAAGCTCCCTAGAAATTTAACAGATGCATGTTCACAGCTGAGCGTCCTGGATCGATTTTCTGTGCGAATGTTGCCGGATTAAAGATTATGCAGATACAAATGACGGAATTAGATATTTATTGATCGTCATTGATGTATTCAGCAAAAATATATGTATGTTTAACCCTTGAAAACCATTACATTTAAAAATATGATTGCAGCAATTCATACTATATTCAACGAACTAGTATGGCCAAAAACTCGGATCTGTTCATAACAGGGAAGTGAGTTCATAAACAAGAGCTTCAAAGCTTATTTGACCGGCAAGAACATATCCATGTAATACACCTACAACAAAGCCATTAAAGCATCACCTGCTGAACGGGTCATACGGACTCTATAACTGACTTGTAAACAATTGTGAACACGTTCAATATGACACCACATTCATCATTAATGGGCCGGGTCGCCTTGGACGTTCATTTATTGAACGACCCAAAAGAAATTCAGGCA
>SDVV010033666.1:0-11272 GCA_016164225.1 Gammarus roeselii
TTTTTTCATGGTGACGAATTTTAAATTTGTTATCATTATTATTATATGTAACGAGGTTGGTTGAGAGAAGGTGACCCAGGGAGAGGAGGTACTCGTGGGATCCGCGGGACTCGAGGACCCGGGGTTTCGGGAGCCCGGGGGACTTGGGAGACCGGGTGGATTTGGGGTGGTCCACTTGGATCTTTCTGGGGCCCTTTGGGACTCCCTTGAGACCCTTTGGGAGCCTTTTGAGAAACTGTGGGACCCTATAGAGGCCCCTATGAATCCTGGAACCTCTGCTCCCCCTCTCAGCGCTGTAAAACCCTTACACAGAAAAATGTTTGTGCGATGGATGAGTAGAACAATTAACCATTACAGTCCGCGGATTGTTGGCGCAGAGGGCAAGGGTCGCGTCGAGGCTGGTCGAGGTGCGTCGAGATCAGTCGAAACAGTTTGAGGCGAGTCGAATTGGGCGCGACGAGCCGAAACTGGCCGAAATGATTCGAGACAAACCGAGATGAGCTGAGGCGGGGAATATGATATTCTATAAAGGAATCGGCAATTCTACCATCATACAGACTACTGTATGTACTTAGATAGTTTCTTCCAAATTTCGATTCGATACTTGATTCAATTAAATATTTCTTGTTGATGGAGGGGAACATATCAATCAGCCCCATTTCATAGTTTTCCGTAGGAGCTTCTAGCCCTGTCATGTTGAGAGATGATCCACCAAGCATGTTGTCGGTATGGAACCTTCCCCGAAACTAACGGTATTGGTACATGAACACTGGTATTTGTTAGTAATTAAACAATGGACGACACGACTCCATCTTTCTTCCATGATTCTTCTTCGATTTACAATTTTTGTTACTTTTCCTGTGATCTTACCTCCAGTCATGGCTTTCTTTATAACATTCTTGAGTGTAGCAACCCCATGTTCCTTTGTTGATTGTCGCATATCTTTCTGCTCTGAGTAATCGTGTGCCATGTTTCGAGCCATATCGGCAGCTGCAGGCAGTAATGTTTTTCGTAGAAAAAGCAATGTGCGTCCTACAAGACTGGCTATGGTTGAGAAGAAGCCGCTTCCCCTCTGGTACGATATTGGACTTGTGAATCTGTCAATTTCATGTAAACTTCCACCGCGTATTTTGTCACGTTACGCGAATAAAACTTCGTATTGTTTGTTCGACGGATATGCATATACCACCCTCATGATTGCTTGATACCAAATGCCCTTTTTATATTCATCGTTATATTTATAAGGCTCTAGCTTCTTTTAAAATGCAATACGCATAGGCTAGATACACCATCCTTGAACGGGATATTACCGTCAACACCATCTCGTAGATCGATGGAAATGGAATCAATATGACTACGCTGTAATTTTTTATATTTGACATGGGCGCGTCTAAATGAATAAGAGTTATTAATAGGAATAACATCATGAATATCGACTTGCTGGTCACCCATATAACTGCGTGAAATTATATCGGAGTAAACGTTTATGTAGCGTACATTATCGTTCATAAAGGACATTTTTTCGCTTACGCCACCTTCACCGACATTATATTTTCGTGTCGCTCCACTCATTAAATCAGCCGATCTTTCTCCGACAAAGTACCAATTCACCATAGCTTCCGTATATTTGTGTTGCGACATGTTTTGTAGAATAAAGGCACTGAAATTTATGCGTCGTGTGGTCTTAT
The DNA here is from genome assembly GCA_016164225.1 of Gammarus roeselii. Lineage (NCBI taxonomy): Eukaryota > Metazoa > Arthropoda > Malacostraca > Amphipoda > Gammaridae > Gammarus > Gammarus roeselii. The sequence goes on from SDVV010033666.1 coordinate 1,689, forward strand.
CATATTCAAACAATTTTCCTTCATCTCTAACGATTTATTTTCTTAACAGACTTTTTCTTATATTGATTTCTAGCTCGGAGATGTAATCTTCCAATGTATTGCCTGAGATATTCTCGCTAGGAATAAACAAAGTTTTTTCATGACAGATTCGTTCATATTCAGCATTCAAATAGTCTATGTAGATTACAATGTTATATTGTATATCATGCTTTTTTTATCTTGAACCAATCATTATAGAATACTTCTACAAGTCCTACGCTCCACTCTCTCTGTAGCTGTATACCTGGATAAATACTGTTTGTAGAACTTGATGACGTATTTTTTTGATACAATTGGCTACCGCCTAGCGAAGAGACATAGACAAAAAAGTCCTCCGGTTTCTGCATCCTGCACTGGTCCTACGTCATACTGACAACAAACCGCTTGTAGACAACAATATATACTCTAATTACTAGGACAATCAAACAACTTTTATATTTATTTATTTCTATTTACATACAAGGATTATTTACGTTTTTTATGAATATTTAGAGGATAAAACCTGTAGAGGTACACGTACTTTCATCGCGAGTGTATTCGCCAAAGACGGTCTCACCCGGCTTGCGTATCTTCCATCTTAAATCCATTTCTTCATCGACATCATCACCCAAGTCACATCGCTTCCTCTTCTTAGTGACGGTAGGTTTATTTTCAACTGATTTTTTGGGGATGTCCGGGTGGCCATAGGCAAGGGTTGTGCATGCGTCGAGATAGTAGCGCTTATTTTGAAATTTACCGAGGCAGTTTTTGATAGTGCGTACAGTTTGAAGCAGGCATGCTTGCACACGAATGTTGTGTATTGCCTCAAAGTGTGTGTATGTTTTCTGGTTATGTATATCTCTGTATTGATCATGTTTGATTTTGGCTTGTGTCTGGTAATTGACACCTTTAGCAGCCGATTTTGTGGCGTCGGACTCAAGCAACATGCTGTAACACTTGGGTTGTAAGCAGATGATTTCACTCGGGTAGTCATCAGCTGTTTCGCGTTTCAGTAGTCCTAGCTGTCCTTTCTTGGATTCATCGAACAGGGATGATTTTTGGGATAGTTGGAGAAGTCCATGTATTCAGCCAGGGGAGATTGGCGCATTTCCGCTTCAATTTCGGTCACGCCTTTGAACTGGATCAACAACGAGTCAGTGTCTGAGTAGATGAGCGAGACGTTGTCACCGTAGCGTGGCTTCAGTGGGCCATAGAAGAGGCTGTAGACTTTTGCTTCTGCTTTTTCAAGCACGAAGAATCCAACTTGGAGTGGATGAACCATTCGGATATTTTTTTGCTTGAGGATCATGATGACTGTTTCGGGGCCGATGACGTAGCAGTTTTTTAGGAGCGGGTTGACAGCGTGTTTTCGGAACTCGTTGGGGGTGCACACGGCTTTTGCCTCTAGATTTCTGTTGAGCGGGTTGAACAATAGCTTACCGTATATACTATTCGAGAGCAGTTTGAATAGGGACTTTTCAAAGGAGTTCGCAGACTCCTGACGTTTCTGTATAATTTTTATGATGAAAGTTTTGAAGACCGGTTCTTGCTTGATGCGAAAAATTCGATGAACCTTGGTGACTTCTAGTCCTTGCCTGAGGAGTACTTGGAGAAGTTCCAGGGCCACGAGGTAGTCAGTTTGAGGTAGATGGCTAGCAACAAGCTTATGATCTGCTCGTTTTCTATTTTTGAGATGTACTGAGCCAGCCAAGAGATTTTTTGTGAAAGGCGAAACATCGTCCAAGGTAATCTCTTTGTGATGTAGCAGGAGTGGCAGCTCATCTGTTTTTCTTGCAACTTCATCGCTGACTCGGGCATCCACGCAGACAATGTACGTATACTCGCCAGAACAGTCTGTGTTTACCAAGTCGAATGCTTAAATTTCTTCCGGTGTGAGCTCGAGGATTTCGCCAATGATGAGAGGTTCGCTCAAGCATCCACCATAAAGGCTGTTAAAGTCCCACATTGCTGCTGAAGACACAGGTAATGTAAGGTCGTAGTCTTTGCATCGCTGATTGTTTATCTTGGTAAGATCTTTCGTCAACGTCACGAATCCGCCTCGTGTGTTTTTGACAATCAAGTGGAGGAGATCGATATCTTTGACCAGCGCCAGTTTCATCTTTTCTCCGTAGAGGGCGGCTTGCATTGCAAAGCCAGGGACGCTCACAAAATGGACGATGTCCAAGGTATAGTCGCGTGTCATGGTCTCCTTAAACTTTTGGAAGACCTCGGCCAGCAGCAGCGTGTCGATGAGCAGGTATATGATCATGTAATCACGCAACGTCTTATAGTTTGCTGCTTCCCACTTTTCGATCACTTCAGCATAATCGGAGTCCGATATTCCTTTGCCTCGAAGTTGACTGTAGAAGGCTTGTTGTGATGGGATCTCAGTTTGGTCCAGCACAGAATCCGATGTGATGGCTTCGTAGCAGAAATGTCCTTTTCGAGTGGCGAAGTCTAGAACCTTGCCACTGTAACCGAGACTTGTGAGATGGGATTTGAGGAGTGACATGTCATGCCCACTATCTTTAAGATTTTTGTCAGGACTGTCTAAACTTGAGTTGAGGAATGAGAACGAGTCGATAAACTTGACACCGTACTTACTCGTGGCATTGTTCAAGGAGACAGAGATGCTGAACATTTGATCTGATTGTCTTGGCAAAACATTTGTTTTGGAAAAGTTTTTACCGTCCAATCCTCTCTGTATGAAGCGCATGTCATAGGCCGATGCATTGTGAGCAATACAAGGCATGAACCTGAGTTTCTCCGTTATTCTCATGTTACAATTAGAACAAAGAGCCCCAATGTAGTTTCCTGTTATCACTTCTTGATTGAGGCCGAAGACCCTCTCAACGTAATGGTTATGATGACGTACACGTTTTTTACCCTCTTCTCCAAAAGCGTCTCCGCAGCATTCACATGTTTTGCTTTCGCAATATTTTTTCACGTCTTGTTTGGTGAGGACGGGGATGGGGAACAGTGGTAAGGTTGACATGTATTCATTATAATCCAGCAACATATTCTTAACAAGATGTGTTTCCATCTCCTCAAGGGGAACTGCAGTCGAATCGACCACTGTGTGCTTTATAATTTTCCCGTCTTTATCCACAAGAGTATAGCTTTACATGCACAACTTGTGTATGTTGACTACATGTTTCCCCTCTTAGGTTGGGCTCCAGCACAGATTCACAGTCAAATAACATACAACAGGGGATTTCATTTTTGCATGCATGGCTGAGAATTGGTACATTTCGCCTTCTTGAGGCATACCGATGTTTTGCAAGCCTGTACTGGATGAACATAATTTTACGTGACCATCTGTTTTGCTTTCGTGCATGCCTCGCATGCAGAAGGGACAAAAAAAGTTTTCTCTTAGTCTCGTATCTCTAAATGTACGCGTAAATGTAGAGAAACATGGAATGAGTGCGCCATGATTAGCATCTAAAATTTGCACTAAATGGATCGTGCGCTCCTCACTGGCCTCTAAATTGCCTCTGTATACACTAACCAGCACGTAACCTTCTTTCTCTTTAGTGAGCTGATACAGTCTAATGTTGACATCACAACCTCTTCTATGTTTAGTAAATCTTCTAAAGCCACAGGTGTGTTCATGGGAAGATTTGGGAAGGTGAAATATGCGTTTCTGAACAGGAGGTAAGTTAACTCTGATTCACGTCTATCAATTGAGAGGTTTGTATTTTTAGGTAAGTGAAAATGGGCAACTATGCTTGTCAGGACACAATTATTCCTTTTTGTCTTGATATTGACAATATGGTACTTGCCTGGACAATTTTTGGGCCAAGGAACATAACTACCCATTCGTTTTGTTCCTTTAGCCCCTGTCTTGTAGAATTCCAACTCAACAGCGGTTACTGTATTAATGCTCCAGCCATTACCTTCTAGCTCCTGTTTTTCTAATTTATTTTGTAAATCTATCCCGAGATCCTCAATAAATTCACTTAAATCCACTGTTTTTGTTAGCTGGATTGCTTTTGTGTTTAATATCCAGTCCTTGTCATCTATAGATGCATCCTCCATTTTTTTTCCCCATTTTAACCTTCGCGGTGCATTGGAGTCTCTGGAATGTTCCTAATTTTGGTTCAATATGCTTCACTAATTTCCTGCATCCTAATGTTATCATGGATGAAATGTTGACGTGTTCAGTGATTGGGATAAATGTCGATGTTACGAAATGGTGGTCCAATATACCTTCAGAGGTTGATGGGTGAAATATAGCCACTCCCGACTCAACAGTAGAAGCCTCAACAGTAGACGCCTCAACAGTAGACGCCTCAACAGTAGACGCCTCAACAGTAGACGCCTCAACAGTAGACGCCTCAATAGTAGACTGAGCAATGAATGGCTCATCAGTAACCTAAACTCTGGATAATTCCGGATCACTAGCCTCAACAGTAGACGGTGCATCAGTAGCCTGAGAGACGAATGGATCATCAGTACCCTGAACTCTGGCTAGTTCCGGAGCAGTAGACTGAGTAAGGATAGGATCAACAGTAGCCTGAACTCCGGGTAGTTCCGGAGCAGTAGACTGAGTAACAAATTGTCCAACAGAAGACGGCGCCGAGGGCGCATCCAACGCAGCTGTAGGCTGAACTCCGCGTTGTTCCGGTAGGGAGGCAGAATCGCGTCGCGGGCTTGCGCTAGGGTTCGCGGATATTGCGGATAATGCGACGCTTACAGTAGGGCTTACGGATATTGCGTGGCTTGCGCTAGGGCACGAGACATTCCCTGCATCCTTCAACAATGGCTCATCCACCATTACCATATCGTTTTGATTCATCTTACAGGAATAAAAATACTACAATGTAGATTAACAAATAACGCACGCTTAAAACAATACACAGATAGCAAAGATATATTTAAAATAAAAATGTCTGGATACTGAACTAATGTTTAAGCTGCATCACACGCTCTTTTATAAATTAGTAAACGAAAACCTGTTGTAACCTGTTTACCTGCATTGGTAGGGTACCGCTAAGTTGTTATATACATTATCAGTTTACCGATAATGACGATCGATCTTGCATTCATTGAAGCTAGCAATTTTGTGTCGACGACTCTACCAACATTTAAAGTTTTTGAATAAGACTTTTAATAAAATAGGATTTATCGAGTGTATCGCTTGGAGACATTATATCATTCTGAACAAGTCTAGAATTGTACCGACTCCTGACTTAATAGCTAGCTTCCTCAGTCAAGAGGAAATCATGCTGGAGTGTATTCAATCACATGAGCTAGGAAGACACCCCTAGGAAGACAACCTATGGTGAATATGTAATAATTATTAAAAATATACACTAACCTTTGTATATGCCCGACTGGGTACAAGGATCCTGATGGATGATAACCTCGAGTCTGTTGGGCGTATGCTTGTCTCTGCCATGGTGGTTTCTGCAACGGTTGTCGAGGTTGCGACCAGTGAGGTACGGGCAGCGGATGACGCTGGTAGTTTACTTCACCGTACCTAGGATCACCCTGATAGTTTGGCCAATGACTGGCCAGCGGATAGCCCTGATTCGCTGGAAGAAGCTGCGTTGGTCTGCACGTGGAAAAAAATTATGTATTAGAATATATATAACAATATATAACATGGAAAAATGATTACAGAATCCAAAAAAAATATATCGACATTTTTCGTTACACATACCTTATCATTCCTGAAGATCCGGATTGATCTGGTTCACCTGCGGTCGATTTGTTTCCATGATCTGTTGAGAAATGATTGTAGGTTAAATCAATTGCTGGAAAAGAACATACAGGAACAATATTGAATAATGTCAAACATAATGGCATATCGACTTTAGAGATGTAAAAATTACCAGGTGATGGCGAACGGGTCCTTGACTTTATCATGTCCTTGATGGAATACATCTGCAAAGAGAAAGAAAAAATATCTATAAATTAGGGATTCATTAAAAAAGTCTGTTGTCGGAAAAAGATGTATATCAATTGAAGGTACATTGAAAAATAGACCGTTGCCGATTGCCTGTTGAGGAGAATGGAGACTGTTAGGTTTGCGGACATCAACCTCTTCGCCAAACCCGCACGTTTGTTTGTGAGCGGGTTCTCATCCAGCGGGAAGAGCGTCCTTGTGGGAAAAATAATTAGTAAATACATTGATAGTTTCGATGAGGTCGTCGTTTTAGGATCAGAGCACTTTCCTGTAAGGAAACATGAAAAAATAAAAATTCATGCAGGACCATTCGCATTCCATCCAATAGCGAAGAAAACTACATGTAAACTACTTGTGTACGATGACTTTATGATGGAATCAGCGTCTCTACGTATTATTGCATCTGTGTTTTGTCGGGGTAGGCATGCAAATATCAGGGCGATATATTAAAACCAATCACTCTTACACTCAAATCCATTCCATCGCACAATATCTTTGAATATCACACATTTTCTTATCCTGTGCATGCGCGATATATCAATCAATTACGTTATTTCGGGAAAACGTTTCTTGCAAAAGATAAGATTGAATTGTTCATCTCGTTGTACAAGCTACATGTGGAACAAAAACCATACGGTCATATCTTGGTTGATTTCACATAACCAAGTACTTCAAAACTTTCGATTATGTCTCAAATTGCAGGACAGGAATTTGAACAAGTGTTGCCAGTATAAAATATAATGTACACCCGATTTGAGATTAGTAGTGAATTAGAATGGAGAGTGTCTACTACAATCCGGAGGCTGTTGGTTCGTACTCTAGCGTGAAGGGTCTACATCAAAGCTATACGAATATATGTCCGTCTACAACAAGACGTGATGTTGAAAAATTTCTACAAGCATCAGAAACTTTCACACGATTTAAACAAGCACCCTGAAAATTTAGCAGACTAATGTTTACAGCTGCTCGTCCTGGATCAATTCTCTGAGAAAGATATTGCCTATATGAAAGAATACGCATCTAAAAATGATGGTATTAGATATTTATTATTCGTCATTGATATATACAGTAAATATCTGTGTTTACAACCCTTGAAAGATATTACATTTAAAAATGTAATTGCAGCATTTGACAAAATATTCAATGAACTAGTATGGCTATCAACTCGAATTTGTTCAGATCAGGGCAGTGAATTTACAAATAGAAACATCAGAGCATATTTTGCTAGCAAAAACATATCCATTTATGACACGTACAATAAGATTATCAAAGCTTCCCCAGCAGAACGCGTTATACGTACTATAAAACTTAAATTGGGAAAATATATGCATGCAAAAAAGACTGAACGCTATACAAATGATTTGCAAGCACTTGTAACGACATACAATATTACACCACATTCATCATTATTGGGACGGAACCCATTTGACGTTTATTTGTTGCACGATCGGAAGCAAATTCGAGCCTTGCTAACCGAAATGTATAAAATACGACGTAAAAGTATAAAAGTGCCCAGTATACAATTAAAGGTGGGAGCGTACGTACGCTTACAGTGCAGTGATCGCAGTCTCAAGACATTTAGGCGAGGACACGAACCGAAGTTCATGAAAGAAGTGTTTCGTATTTTGCGTGTTAATCAAAAACATTACCCTCTGACCTATGAAATAACGCCACTAGATACTGATGAACCCATCAAAGGTTTTGCCTATAGGCAGGAACTAGTTCAGTGTGACAAACCTGATATTTATGCTATCAAGGTATTGAAGACCCAAATTAAACGAGGAAGAAAGCAAATCTACGTGATATGTACGGATTATCCGACAGCAAACCTACGTGGATTAATGAAGGAAACGTTGTTTCGTGATGTGTAATAAACGTATTTTGAAACGAAAATTGAATTTTTATAATAAATTAAATCAACTAAAATTATTCGAACGTAGTCAACTCGTCAAACATTCAAGTGATAAGGAAGTTAAAATTGCAAAATATTTAGAAATACAGAGAGCGGAAAATTGGTCTGTGATAAACTAACCAAGTCACGGATAAATAAATTCAATTCTATAATAAAACAATTGGGCAGTAAATCGACCGGGAGTAAATCTTCCGAGGCCAAAAGGAAAACATTATCAACCGTGCGTGGAGGGTTTCTGTTAAATTTACTTTTACCTGCAGCAGTCAGTTTTTTGACAAAAATAATCCATGTATGAATCGATTTATTACCTTGTTTCAAAATCCAAGATGGATAAGCTTACAACAACTCATATGGGAGGTAGTGCGTCACCCGTATCTATCACAACAGGACCAGAAATAGCAGAACATAGCAGTACGTATCACAGTCAAAGATTGAGTAGGCGTGGAGACGAAATGCTAGATTTTAATACATCGCCTGAAATATCACTAAAATTATTTAATTTTATTAACGGTCTCTATCGCAATAGCAGATCTACAGAGCCCATACAGGAACCGATCAAACAAAATGAGCCACAAAATAGCGATGATGTTGCTGTAATATATACGGTCTCATTACCTCCCGTTGCTAAGACACTATCCCTGGTTTGCTTCACTATCTTCAAACTAACTCAGCACTTATATTTGGATCGAATGGGTTTGTTAGCCATCCCAATGTTCAAAGCCGTGTTCATGGAATTGATCTATTAAAAAGTTTATTGGTAAATAAGACAGTAATAACTCCAGACGTCAATGCAATCATTCAGACATTCCTGGATAAAATGCTAAATGAATGTCTTAAAAATAAATTATTGAATATTGAAGATAAAGAGGACAAGAGAGATGCCTTTTGGGATACGTTATAATACACAGTATCACCAACATGACAATGCAGCACTGGTATACGATCACTGAATAAATCACAGCATAACATAACCTAACACACAAATAACAAGATGTAACGTGTTTTTCCCGCTCGGACCACTTGTGGGAGGTAGTGACACTTACCAACCAACATGTGTGACCATGTGAGAATCAATACTGACAGGGGGGGCCATGACTGGCACATAACATGGAAACATACAAAAATAAACATCACACATAAATCCATCTACAATAACACGTACCATCACACTGGTACAATAAAGCATCACTGGTTTACGATCACTGTATAAATCACAGCATAACACGCAAATAACAAGATGTAACGTGTTTTCCCCGGTCTGACCAGTTCAGGTAGTGCCACCCCACTAGGCAGCTGTTGTGTCCGTATGAGAGAGAAGTGTGAAACTGACAGGGACCAAGACAGGTAACATTCTACATGGAAACATTCTAAATATCCTTCACACATAAAAAACCATCTACAATAACACGTATCATAACACCGATACATCAATACAATTTGTATATCATCGCATTAATATCGCACCTTATGGGGAACGAATGACCGTAGAACCTTTCGCTACCGCTACTGAGGTGTTACTGAGGCGATATTGTGAACGCAGTTCAGAGCCTGCCACGGAAGTGGCACCGTGTTCGTACCTGTATGACCGCATAGATAGCACCAGGTTCCATCCTCGTTTGAACCCGGTATCGGTCTCGTCTGAAACAGGAATCGCGTGCCTCCATCTTAGGGTGTCGTGCAGGTGAGAGGAAACCCAGGGTATATTTGGTGACAGCGTCTTGGTGACATCATGCTTATGATGAT
>SDVV010033667.1:0-11272 GCA_016164225.1 Gammarus roeselii
TTGAGGCTCTTACGTGCAGCTTCCAGCTGCTGATTGGCTGCCCTTCAGGCGGTTGTTGGCGCCACACGATTTTATTGGCTGCCCTCCAGGGTTGTTTGGCGCCACACAATTTTGGGACTGCCACCTCTGAGGGAATCCCGCCATCAGAGGGAATACTGCATCTGTGGCACATTTCAGTGGAGGTTAATACAATGACTTAAATATGTATGATACCTTAATGTTACATTGTACAGTTTATAATTTAATACTAAAGGCTGTATATCTATACATACATAATTTTAACGTGGGGGAGAGCAATGCAGGACTTGGCTTGCAAACCCTTACACAATCATACCGCACCCAACTTTTTCCATAAGCTCAAGCCTGATTTACATCGCGAATCTCCCGAGTGATGAAGCCGACGAGTTCATCACCGGATTCGTCTAATACGAGGAATGTGTAGTTGAAACGAAAATCGCACCTTAATAAAACCACCACCACGGCCATTTTGCCTAAATTCAATTGGCCACCCCACTTAACTACATAGACATACATTTTTCTGACGCCAAAACTAAGGTTACACCCTTTGAAAGATGTCTGATGCGATGCTTTAAATGCCAGAAACACGGACACACGAGTAGAAATGTCATGCTAAGCGCAAAGATGCTCACACTGCTCCTAAGACGACCACGACAAACAGGACGATCCCTTGTCGTGCCCATCTAAAGAATCTCACTGCTTCTACTGCAAAGTAAACGGCCACCCTATGGGACACGGAGACTGGCCATAGGACAAGACCGAGAAGGAGATCCTGCAATACCAAATAGAGCACAAAGTCGGATGACGAGAGGCTGTGGCTGCGATTCGCTCCTCCCAGGCCGACCCTCCAACCCAAGAGAAAAGATCAGCATCATTCCCTACCCACTTTCTCATAACACTTGTTGATAGCAATGCGAACAAAGTTGCTCCCTCAACGAACCCATTCACCATGATGAACTCGCTCTCCGAACAACTGGGAGGTGAACCGAAAAACGTAAGCCGACAGAAAAGAAGTGTCTGGCCCACGTCGTAAATATTGAGCCAAGTAACGTTGCACAAAAATGAACAAAATAGACAAACACAAAGTAACTGTCGAAATACATCCGTTTTTCAACGATACAAGACGAATTATATACACTTTTTACTACACTCCCACAACTGACCTAAGTGCTGTTGCAGCAGGTTTAACAAAAGATTACGGAGTCACCAACGTTTCTCTAGCAGAATGGATCAAACCACGGAACACCCACACCATCGCATTTCGAATCACTCTCCCATGACGCGACACACCGGAATTCATAGTAATCATGGACGAACAAGGAAAAACTAAAACTTACCCAAGGGCGACATGGCCTGCAATGGGCAAAAAACGCGCCAACCACTCTTTTCCCAACGTTGTAAGAAGTGCGCCGGCAAGTATGACCGAAAGGACTGCACAGCCCGCCAACCTAAATGCTACCACTCTTCATGCCTCCATGAGACAGGCGACCGCGACTGCCAAAAGCACATGGACCAAAAAGCAATGACAGTCATACAAAACGACCGCAGAGTCACACGAAAACAAGCCATCTAAATCTTTTACGACGAAAACCCAAACTGCCGTAATTTAAATTACGCCAAAGCAGGTAAATCTACAACTATGTCTACCCCCTCAGATGACACTCATTTACCGTCAACACACCCTATAACCATGACCTCCACACCCCTCTCCAGTACTAAGATTACCACGACCAGCCCAGTGACCGCCCTCGTAATGGAGGCGGGCATCCCAAGCAATGAATACACCAGTGCTTAGGAGAGAACTGCGATGGATGCTGCCTCAGTGGACCACGAAAAGAGGTCCACTAACACGAAAATCAAGCGACGAAGATTCCTCCGACGATGACCGCGGGGTACGCGATGCCCTCTCGCCACGAAGCAAACAGATTAGCAACAGCCCACGAACCACGGCTTGCCATGATCAGAGCGTTGAACGACTTCTGACCGTCTCAACTGCGACCGCACCCAGCGAAAATCAAAGTGAAGTATTCAACCCCCAGCTAACATGCCTGACACCGGAACATCTCACAAGTATGAACGACCACAGCCTCAGCGAGTACGCGTTGAAAATCTTTCACGAGGAACTGATACCCGAAATCACTGATCGACCATGCACCGCACTCTACTCAAATATCCCAACGACTACTATTAAGCGCACCATAATATTTGAAAAACCCTCCATAGAAGAGAAACACGCTCGCTCAAGAAGCAGACACAAAGATCGTAAACCCTCGTCCTCCTCCTCCTACAAGAGCACTCACAGCCGAGAACCCAGTGAGTTTAGGAGAACACGTTCTACTGAAAGCGGACGCTCTTGCGAACGCTCTCGATCTAGGACACCTGTGAGTAGCTAGTATTTCACGGTAAGGGCTCTCTCGTTATCAGTTGACTTCGATAACAAAATCTATCAGACACCAGCATCTCTCCGTGACCACCATCTCCCCGTGACCAGCATCTCTCCTTGAGTGACCAACATCTCTCCGTGACAAGAATCTCTCCTGGCCAAGAAATTTTGTATAGGTTTCGGATTTTAACCATTTATTTGATATAATCATATGAATTTAGGACCTATTACGTTTGTGCGAGTCGTGTTTTGTAGATTTTTTTTGTATAATGACTGTTGTTTCTCGGTTGGACGCCCTCCTCAGTGAGAGTACCTTAACATTACGTAAACGATATGGATTACTGTAGGATATACTCTGATTTGATGCCCCGTTTATCGTAGTTATTGGGTATAATATAGAATAACTTGACCAATCTATTGTTCCTCTATGATTTTGAACGATTATAATAGAATTAATCCTTTAATATGCATCCATGACCCTAACTTTGTTGTTGTTGTATTGGAAATATTGGAACAAAATACGTCTAGGTATTGGATCGAGTCCTGTTTTTTGAAATTTCTTGGACAAGTCGTCTATCGGTTTTGTATATAATGTTAGTGTAAAACACTCCATTCATTGCAGTTGTCAATTATGGATATCCCTCGCACAACTTGGTAGCTTCCAAGCCATGCTAACCATGTTTTTTTTTCACTCTAGCTCACAATTTTATATCTCGCTCATTAATCCACATTGGTTTCGCATCGGAGTTCTTGGTAAAAATCACAAATAATTGTTTCTCCCCGCACACTTTTCAATACATTTATTGCGTATTCCTCCGGTCGATTAGGTTTTTGACTAGTTCTCTCAGTGTCGCATTGATTTAGTAAACATTTAGATGGTTACCGATGATTAATCGGTATCTCGCACACCTTTTCCAGTATTGTAGGTAACCTGAAAGAGCTTTCTAGTCATGGCAGCGAGTGACAGGTTTAGCTCAGAGCTGCAGAAGGACCGTGAGCGCTGGCTCAGCGTGTTTTCACAGTGTTACGGAGAGAGCCTGTCCATGCAAGACCTGCAGGAGCTCAAGCCGCTCTTCGTGCTTTCCATCTACCTACAGTTCGTGAAGATTACCCTCAACGCATCCCTCGATAACATGAAGATGATCGGACTTCATTGCTCCGATCACATGCAGCGGTACCCAGAGGCTTACGAGAAGGCTATCCTGATGCCGCGCGGCACGCAAGTGCTCTCTTGGTTCTTCCACCTTTACGCCGGCGACGACTTCTTCACCTTCTGGAACCTCGTGAATCCCAAGCCTGATCGGACGCGGCATTTTTTCAACACAATCATCAATTACGTTATCGAGTAGGGAGAAACAAAAAAAAATGGACCTAATTTGGCAAAAGTTGGAGGAAAAAAAGAGCGGCAGGGAGCGACGCGCGGCCAGGCTACAGGCCGTCACGGAGCAGATTGCTGAGTGCTACTGCAGCGACAGCTGCAGTAGCGTGAGTCTAAGCTGAAAGAGACTCACCTCGACCTCAACGTCAAGAAGAAACAGCCAAACGACATGGAGGTCATCCTGGCTGCCAAGGAGCACTTGCTGGGCCTGTTTAGTAACCACATCCTGCCATTGGTGGACGACCTTAGCCAGCAACTACAGGAAATCGAGAGCGTGTCGTGTTTGGAGTTCGTCAGTGACCGCAGCAGCAGGGCCCGTAGCGCCTGGGACGAGGCCGAGCACCAGCTGTCCGCACTCCAGCAGCGGCTGGCGACTCTTAACGAGTCCCGACGCACCGTCACCTTGCTGTGGGGCAAAAAGAAACAGGGCATCGAAGCAGACATGCGTGTCACGCGAAAAATGATTGAACAGCTACGCTCTGCCGACCAGGGCCACGAAGTTGCTGAGCGCGGACTGGAGGAGGAACTGTAGCAGAGCGAGCGCTTTCTGATCAACCTGACGAAGCAGGAGGAGGAACTCTCAGCCTTCTGGGACCGACAGTATGAACAGCTAATAGCAGCGATGGAGCAACACAACCTCAGGACTCAGGCGGGTCTGCAAGCACTGCTCCAGAAACTCAAGCGAAGGCCCAACTTACAGTGACGTTCTAGTGCTGCTCCGGCCATTTTCTTCATCTACCAATGTTTTAATGCTAGTTACCTTTGGGGCAATCCCCGTAGCGGGGAATTAGAATACTGCTACCGTAACCCCTGCGTGTCGTAGGATGCGACTAAAAGGGGAGCCCTGTAGCCGGGGCTGCGAATAGTGCTACCGCCACCCCTGCGTGTCGTAAGAGGTGACTAATGGGGGGGGGGGGGGCGGGGCGGAGGGGCTAGGAATCCCCTCCTCTGTAAAAAAATCCCTAACAGACGACAAGACTTTTGGGGGGTAGGAGAGGCTCCCACCTGTCCGAACCCTATTGTTAGGATCGCTGAATGTGCGTGGTTGTAGAACAAATGAAGCAAAGAGGCGAGAGATTAGTGAGATGTTTAAAAGGAGTAAGTTGGATGTGTTGGCGCTGAGTGAGACTAAGTTGAAGGGTGAGGACGAGTGCTAGTTTGGAGTGGTAGGTGGAAGTAAGTCAGGCGTGGGTGAAGGTTTGGCACGAGAAGGTATGGTGTTGTTATTGAGTGAGCGACTGGCTAGTAGCGTTACTGAGTGGATAGAGGCGTCTTCAAGATTGATGTAGGTGAAAGTAAAGTTTGGCGTAGGCAAATTGGTATTTGTTATTGCGTGCGAACCTGGTAGCGAGAGAAGTGAGGAAGAGAGGGGGCAATTTCGGACTGACCTGTGCGAGTTTAATGAGAGTTTGGAAGTCCATTCAACGTGGTTGTTGTGTGCGACCTTAATGCGAGAGTGGGAGATTCAGTAGTGGATATTTCGATAGGGAGGCATGGTGTTCCTGGCAGGAATGATAGCGGAGAAAACCTCATAGGCTTATGCATGGAGCAGGAGCTGGTCGTCGGAAACATTCTGTTCGAGAAGCGAGATGTCCACAAGTACACATGGGTAAGGATGACGAATGGTGCAGTGGTGGAGTGAACGCTGATGGATTTTGTGCTGATTTCGAGAAGAGTGGTGGGAAGCTGTTGGATGTGCGAGCGTTGAGAGGAGAATGGGGAGGAGTGTCTGACCATCTGCTGGTAGAAGGCAGATTAGGAGTGGAGCATAGGTGGGAAGGGAACAAGAGTGTGGGAGGAGGAAGAGAGATAGCGAAAGTGAGTGAGCTAGATGAGAAAAGCAGAGCGGAGGAGTTCCAGCGGGCGTTGAAGGAGGAATCTGACAACGTGAGAGGGCAGGACCTGCAAGATGTGGAGGAAGAATGGGAGACATTCAGAGATGCCTTGTTGAGATGTTCGAGAGATGTGTGTGGTGTGCGACGTGTGGGCGGGCGCAGACGGAAGGGCTGCGAGTGGTGGAACGAGGAAGTCAAACTGGCGTTGGCGTAGAAGAGAAGAGCTTTTGAGGAGTGTTGCAGGGGAAGTCGGTGGTGGCCTATGATAACTGTAAGGAGAAGATGAAGAAGGTAGAGAGGGTGATGAGGAGAACCAAAATAGACGCTGATACCAGTTGGGGCAGACGGTTGTGCCAGAGTTTTGAGAACTAAAAGATGTTCTGGAATGTGGTTAAGAGGGTGAGAAAGGAGTGACCGGAAAGGAGGAGGCTGTGAAAGATGAAAACGGCCAGTTGTTGAGGAAAAGTGGTGGTGTACGGAAAATGTGGGCCCGAGTATTTTGATAAATTGTTGCATGTCAAGGATGCCAGAGAGACTGACATTGTTGCAGTCGGTGGTGGTGTTCAGATGCCGGTTTTTGGAGAGAGATTTGTTGCGGACATTACCAGGGAAAAGGTGCAGGAGGCGGTGGAGGTGATGGAAGCAGGAAAAGCCCTTGGTTTGGATGACGTTGCGACTGAGTGCCTGAAAACGGGCGGAATAACTATTATCGAATGGTTGGTGAGACTGTGGGTTTTACTATTGGGGCTACAATTGGATGTTTGTGAGTTTAATAATGAATGATTGTAAAAGGATTAAATTGTTGAGAATAATTGAATGATTAGGGCTGATGATGTTGATCGTTCAACAATTGCTTGTTATAATGAACAAAAAATGAGATTGGAATAAAGAACGATGATTGAATGTTTAAACGATTGATTGTAAGATTGAGAAATACGAGTATCGCATTGCAAAAAGTAAACTAGTTTGAAAGCTAAAACAAGGGCATCGAATTTGCTAGTAGATTGATGAATAATAATTGTGATAAGTTAAAATTATTAATTGAATGGCCTTAATTGATCTCCTGCCGTCCTCACAATCTCTAGCCACGGATTCAGCGCTTGACTGACCGTTGAGCTTTCAAGGTTATGGAACGGCAGTAATAAATTGATCGGCCACAGAATTGAATCGCGTTGAGTAGTTTCCTTATCTGACTCCATTTTGATCGACGGCGGGTGTTTGCCTATTTTTAATCCTAGAGAGAGATGCGACGAGGTGCAGGGGGAGTGATAGAGAGATACATTTTTAAATATATTACAAGAACGCAAGGTTTATGCTAAAATTGAGAATGACGACGGTGCAAGCATGGACCGTGACGTAGTCAATGATACAATGGACGAATAACAAGTGTTACGGTGGACAATATAATAAACACATGAATGAAATTACAGAAACACCCGATACCGGGACTTACGGAATGGTGAGGGCGTGCCTTGCTTACACTGAAGAGCTAACAATTTACAGCACTGAATCTGATGAACTCGATGTACAGCTCCTAATAGTGACGATGACCAGAGCTGTGTGGTAGTTGTAGACTATGACAACCAAAGCAAGCGATGGCTGGTGGTTGGAACGATGAGCACAGTGAACTGTCTTGAGTTTAGTGCGAAACTAAGGGCACACGTGGTTGATGAGACGCTGCCTTGCGGTGAGTGAAGTGGCGCGTTGCTCGAAGCACACTTGGCGTGCGGAATGGTATGTGCAGCGGTGCTCGAAGCACATTTGACGTGCGGAATGAGATGTACAGCGGTGACGATAGGTTGGCGAAACTGCACGTTGAGATGTGGCGGTGGACATCTGTTGGTAGATGTGAAGAGCGTGGGAACAATGAGCACTAGGTGCTCTGCGGTGAGCAGTCGTAGACGATGAAGGAACTCCAGGTACGACTCGGGAGTGGTGATAGATGCAGAATTGAAGGAATAAGTCACTCCGGATGATTGTGGAGACAGTTGAGTTAGCGTGCTTCATATCGGCGTGAAGGATGGTGTGTTCCGGGGTGCCCTATGCGTAAGGGGGCGAACCCCTGCAAGGCCGTTGGCACCCTACTTGCTCGGTGGCTGGTGAGAGACTGACGGTGCGAGCTAGCTAGCTAGGCCAGGCATGTGATGGTGGCAGGGCACCGCAGTTCATGTTGTCTTACTCTGAACTCGGTCAAACGTACGATACAGTACAGTGCAGACTGAGCGTTGCCTGCGCGAAATGAATGTTCAGAACAGTACATGTTCCTACAATAATTAAAGCAGAAAAATGAATGAATATTACTATGAACATTTTTTGAGGTTTTATAAGAACATCAATCTATTATAACATAGCTCGCTTGTTAATTTAGCACTTATATGAATGCTCTGGGTTTAATAGCTAAGCTACGAGTTGAGTGCAGTACAGCTGAGCGAGAGAGAGTGAAAGAAGTATAGCCTACTATAAGTGAAAGTTGTAGCAACTGTACACAGTATATAACACGTGATTATTTGGAATGAAGTCCTTGAAGGAGTAATTATTTGATTTAGAAAATAACTACACAGATATTGTTTTGAATTTCAGTTAAGGGAATTGATAGTTTTTAATTATGAGTAAATGTATGATGTTATTTTGATAAAGTTAGTAAGGCTTGGTTGGAGGACGATACTGAATACGTGGCAAAGTAGCCTGGCACGGCATGACCGGAAAGGACTGAAGGGATGTGACGGTTGGTGTTGTTTGCGCATTTTTGGCGATTGGTTCTGGATAATGAACAACGAGCCGGCATCGAGAGGTCTGGGCGAACGTGACGTCAGAGATGGGCATTGTAAAAGTTTATAGTTTTCGGCTAATTGGCAATTACAGTGTGACAAGGACAAGATCTCATTCGGAGGATCCCGAACGGATATTGTGAAATAAACGCTGGGCCTAACTTTATGACTGCCGCCAGCACAAGTGCTATGCATCGTTACACAAGAGTAGCGTGTGTGAGAACACGGAATGCATAGCATGAGGTTGCTCGATGAGCACACACGGACATAATGAGCATACTTAGACATGATATATAATGAGAATGGCTCATGAAATGGTTGAGTTACACGTGACTGCAAGAATTGAATAAAATGTAGTTATTACAGTAGTGAGGCTATAGTAAGACATTTGTAGTAGATAAAACATAGTACAGTATAGTAGGGCAGCTATAGTAGGGCGCTTGTGGTGAGGAAAAGCGTCGCCACAAGGCTACTGAACATTTTATTTGTGGTGGGCGTGGTACCGATTGAGTGGTGCGGTGGCTTCTTTGCCCCGCTGTATAAGGACAAAGGAGATGAAAATTAATGCTGCAACTCAAGAGGTATCAGTCTGTTGTGCGTGACCGTAAATTTGTATAAAAGAGTGGGCTGATCAAAAGGATTAGAGAATGTATGGATTGCGCAATTAGAGAGGAACAAATGTGGCTTTAGGAGTTTTAAAGGGTGTGCCAATCAGATTTTTGCAGTGAGATAGGTCTATGAGATACCTTGCAATGGGAAAGGGC
The DNA here is from genome assembly GCA_016164225.1 of Gammarus roeselii. NCBI lineage: Eukaryota > Metazoa > Arthropoda > Malacostraca > Amphipoda > Gammaridae > Gammarus > Gammarus roeselii. The sequence goes on from SDVV010033667.1 coordinate 9,147, forward strand.
GTGTTTGGGCGTTCATGGATCTGGAAAAGGCATACGACAGGATTGACAGGGAAGCGTTGTGGAAGTTGTTGCATTTGTATGAAACGGGCGGAAAGCTGTTAAAAACGGTGCAGAGTTTCTATGTTGGCAGCCGAGCATGTGTCAGAGTGAGAAGCGAGGTGAGTGATTGGTTCACAGTAAAAATGGGTCTGAGCCGAGGCTGCGTGATGTCTTCCTGGCTGTTCAATCTCTATATGGACGGATTGTTCATGGAGGTGAACGCGAGTGTGCTGGGTTGGGGCTTGGAGCTGTTGGAAGCGAATGGGCAGAGTTGGCAGTTGAGCCAGTCGCTGTTTGCGGATGATACGGCGCTGGTGGTTGATTCAGAGGATAAGCTATGTAGGCATGTGTCTGAGTTTGGTAGAGTGTGTGAGAGGAGGAAGCTTCGAGTGAACTGAGGTAGAAGTGAAGTAATGAGATGCTCGAAGACTGTCGATGCCATCATAATTACTGTCCTCCTAAATGGAGAGTGGTTGGAAGAAGTTCAGTGTTCAAGTATCTGGGCTCCCGTGCGGAGAAGACTGAACTAGTGGGAACGGAGATGAAGTCGCGAGTGAAAGAGGTGTGTGAAGTGTTGGGTGCACTGAAGAGCGTAATGAGCTGCAGGACGTTTGGGATGGAAGCTAAGAGAGGGCTGTATGAGGGAGTCGTTGTCCCAACTGTGCTGTACGAAACTGAGACTTGGGGGATGAGAGCAGAGGAAAGAAGATTGAATGTTTTCGTGATGAAATGTTTCAGGAGCATGGCTGGAGTGTCGCTGAGAGACAAGTTCACTAACGACGTGGTTCGAATCAGAACGGGGATTCGCGAGTTCTGAGATTGTTCGGACACATTGCGAGGATTGATGATGGGAGATTGGTGAAAAGGGTGTTGAAGGCAGGAGCGAGTGAACGTAGGCCTAGAGGGAGACCGAAGTTTGGGTGGATGAATGGTGTGAAACAAGCGTTTGAAAGGAGAGACGTGAGTTCTGAGGTAGCGGGAGAGCGTGCACTGGATAGGCGTGAGTGGAGAGTGATTGTGCAAGGATGAGTTTTGACGCTACCCTGATGTGCTTTCCGCCCTAGGCATATCGTTGAGAGACGGGATGGTTGTGGGCGGGGGGGGGGTGATCATAATGACGCGGCTGGGGGAAAACAAGTCACACTGTCGGGCAGTGCTGCAGACACTGACCTTGAACCGCACTTATGGCCCGGATGGTGTGTTGCGGAGTTCCCGGCCGGACCCTTTTGCGCAAAAGAACTAAGGTGTGCGTGAGTGAGTGCATGAGAGTGTGAGGTGCTTCATGCCGTCGGCCACCCCCATGCTAGGGGATTTCGGCCTAGTGTCTGTATCTGTATATGTAGATGGTTAGAATCCTTTGGTGGTATTTTATTCATCACTTCAATTTTTACCCTTGTAACCAAAAGCTTGTTCTTAGACTTAAGCGAACATCTTCTCGACCCCATTTTTTTCAGTTAAACAGGTTTGATGCATATGTATGATATTGATATATATGAATATCTCCTCTGGACTCTGTATTTGACAAATCATTAGCAGTTTCAATAATCCTCAAATCTTGATCTAGCAAATATCGCTCCTTTTTCATAAGTAAATTATATTGATTATTCAATTGTTATCAATAATCCATATTATTCTTGAATTTGGCGCGAATCTACATCTTTTATGGGTATGTATGGTATTGATATATATGAATCTCTCCTCTTGGTCTATATTCAACATATCATTAATAGTTTGAATACACTCCTCCCATTCTAATCCAGCAAATATATTTTTGCAGACAATTAATTTACTGACCATTATCGATATCTCCATTACATGTTTTGGATGAGACTCAGCAGGTAGGTTCCAAAAGAACTAATTGACATCATTTGTTGCAAGATTTTTAATGAGAATCAGTTTTACGCGATGTTAATTTCAAAGATCTAGTCTATCTGACCAAACCAACATAACCAATAATTTTGTTTGTTTTTTTGATTAAAGTTTGATGTTTATGCATGTTATTTAGTCATTATTTTATGCGATATACATATAAATTAACTTCACATGGATCCACTCTACACACAAACAACACACTTAAATATGTATAT
>SDVV010033668.1:0-11272 GCA_016164225.1 Gammarus roeselii
AGTGTCTGAGTTTGGTAGAGTGTGTGAGAGGAGAAAGCTTCGAGTGAACGTGGGTAAGAGTAAAGTAATGAGATGCTCGAGGACTGTCGATGCGAGCAGAATTAGTGTCACCCTAAATAGAGAGTTGTTGGATGAATTTCAGGGTTGTGAGTAAATGAGCTACCATGTGGAGAAGACTGAATAGGTGAAAACTGAGGTGAAGTCGCGAGTGAAGAGGACGTTGGGGATGGAAGCAAAGAGAAGGCTGTATGAGGGTGTCGTTGTGCCAACTGTGCTGTACGGAGCTGAGACTTGGGGGGTCAGAGCTAAGGAGTGAAGAAGGTTGAATGTTGTCGAGATGAAATTTCTGAGGAGCATGACTGGAGTGTCGCTGTGAGACAGGTTCACTAACGACGTGGTTCGCATCAGAACGGGCATGGTGACGAAGTTAGAGAACGGACTTGATTCGCGTGTTCTGAGATTGTTCGGGCACATGGTGAGGATGGTTGAAGGGAGATTGGTGAAGTCAGAGGCGAGTGGACGTAGGCCGAGTGGGAGACCGAAGTTTGGGTGGATGGATGGTGTGAAGCAGGCGTTAGGAAGAAGAGACGTGATTGTGGAGGTAGCGAGAGAGCGTGCACTGGATAGGCGTGAGTGGAGAATGATAGTGAACGGATGAGTTTTGACACGCGCATTGTTTGCGGCTCGGTGAATCACAGTTCGTCGTTTGATTGAATCTTCCGGTTCTGATCCCTAGTGACGTTTGAATCAAGTACAGTTCACTTTAGTACACATCACTCATGAAATTACGTATTGACTCAGGAAATAAGGGTAGTATCCGGGGAATATTAAACGTTCAGTTAATAGATGTCCTGCAATTTACCTCTTGTCACTTCTGTTAGAAATGGGAGTTTTCAGAGTGAAACATGCCTCCAATAATTACGCTCTCCTTTCCGTAAGGAATGTGAATTTTTTCACTTCTCCAATCGTCGCGCGGTCTCCGTAAGTGCTCTGAATCGATTGAAGGCTCTTACATTATTGCTTCATTTCAATAAATGCTTATTCGGGCCTCTTCTCAATGTGTTAGTGGGATTTTTTGTATACATTGTGACGAAAAATGAGAGGCATAAACTTTGACCGGAGGAAGAAGGACCCCAGATCAAATTTTTTTCATGAGTACCATAAAAATTTACACTGTCTAGTTTAACAGATACTGCGGTTTCAAGTTTTAACTTACAATCCATATTGTGAACAAAATTTAACCTTCAAATCTGTCAAAATCAGCTTTTTTGGAAATTAGGCATTAGTTCACTCCGTGTCATTGCTTAGATAACTTTCACTTTGTCAAATGGAGATATGACTGATGTGCATCTGACAATCTACCTGCTCATCCCTCATTACCATCGACCGCTCCATACGCCTGATGCATATCAGCCATGTCTTCATTAGACAAACGAGACATGTTATCGACGCAATGCCATGGAGTGAACTGATGCATAATCTTGAAGAAAAGCGGACGTTGACAGATTTAATTTCATTCACATTATAGATTGTAAAACTTGAAACCTCAGTATCTGGAAAACTTGGATGTGTAGAATTTTTTGTGCTCATGGAAAAGTGTTCATTTTGAGGCTTCTTCCTAACGTCAAAGTTTGTATCTCTCGTTCTTTACCACCCTGCGTACATCATGTGTTGGCCATAACTCAAACTGCGTATCTGCTAAAAGATCTAAATACGTTGGTTACGGGATTGGTTCGTTTCCATTGTATTCTGAGTGATCAGCTCCTATTGCAAGTTCCAAAAAATTTAACTGTCACTCAAGAGGGAGGATGAATAATATGGCATGAAATTGCTGCATTTATTAGAAAATTTGTCCGACTCTACATTGAATTGTGCTTCGTATAATACAATTACATGGGATATAAAGAAACATTGTCCTTGAAGTTACCATTGCTCGTATGTATAGACATGTATAGACATACAGCCGTTTCCCCCTAGTTAGGGGGGTGACTAAGCTAGGCAGACACAGAGGGGGGAGGCGCCAAATCTCCCCGCCACAAGACCGCCGTGTCCCTGCCGAGGCTCGAACTCGCGACATGCAGCACCAGAGGCTGACACTGCAGTCGGATACGCTAACCACTCGGCCACGGCGGCCTCGCAGTGCAATATCCTGGTATATCTTATCCTGTTTTTGATCTTCAGTAGTGTCCAGCAACTCGACTGGACAATCCTCTCGCCTTTTCCGTATCTGTGTTCTGAGGAAGTGTTGCGCGCCGATGTTCTGGTCTGGAAAAGGAGACGAGTTTTAGGGACGAGAGACAGAGACTAATGTTATAGCAGACATCCCTGTAACCAAGCGGGACTTGATTAGGACTAATAGTTGATGATAATGCACAATTAATGACAGGTTCTTGAGAAAGTTGTCCTGGTTACCTGAAAGATCGTCAGCAAGGCTCTGTTACTGACGTATTCATGAAGCAAAGTTGCACTGGAAACATTTGGTGCCTGCGAGATTAATGTTTTGTCGCATGTCCACTTCCGATTGGTTGTACGTTAACAGTCAGTCGGGAGCTTCCACGTGGCTAAACGTTTCTCTTCTCAGGCACCTACTCTTCCTGTGTGTAACGACTGAACTTGTAAATAATGTTCATTGTTTCTCTCCTCATTTGGCTCATTCACGCCTCCAGCAACCTGAATACTTGTGTTATGTCTCTTATCTGCCACATTGAACTATTAGATTTATCCAACTTGCATTAGCTATCTTTATTTTATTTATTTATCAGTTTCCAAATGCTCAGAATATTATATTATAGGACCGCCGTGGCCGAGTGGTCAGCGTATCCGACTGAAGTGCCAGCCTCTGGTGTTGCATGTCGCGAGTTCGAGCCTCGGCATAGACACGGCGGTCTTATGTCGGGGGGGATTGGGCGCCTCCCCCTCTGCGTCAGCCTAATTTAGCCGTATCCTGATACGGAGGAAACAGCTGTGTGTCTGTACAGACAATTCAATGTGATTAATGATAACTCGTGATTTATCAATTATTTTTACAACTGTAAGAACATGGCGGCAAGATCAGCATTTTAGACGCGTTCGCGGCCCCACGTTGCACAAACTCGCATGGTGACCTCACCTTGCAGCCCTTCAGACCCGCGACCGAATGTCTTCGGAAAGTAAACTCTCGGTAATATCTTTGAACTGAGTGCACCAATCTGAACACTCGCATGATGCTGTAGAGAACATCATTACATTCACCGCTTATCTATGGAGCTTTTGCATACAATTAAACACCCAAAGCTTATTTCGAACCTCTTTTGATCATTGCCAACAACGCTAGGCGCATCACAACCGGCGCTCTTCCGTGAATGTACTAGTCAATGAACTTTTGCTTCCTCTTCGACAACCTATCCCTCAACCGCATCACCTCTATGCGGCTCGAAGAATCCTCTGCCATCATTGTCTTGACCTGTAGACAACTTACCGAGCACACTAGACATCACTCCCAAGGCTATCAGGTCTTCATTCTCTTACCGAATTCTGCGAATCAGCACGCATACTTAGATGATAAACCCACCGCCAGTCAACTTATTTACAAATACTGGGTGAGCGCAAAACAGAAATATGTGTATTTTAAAATCGCCACATCTTTTTGTTTACGAGAGAAAGGAAATTGAAATAAGGATAATTCGAAATTAAACTCTTTCTGTTCCCATTTTAGCGTACAGTTATCCTTCAAAATGGCCGCCGTCAGCTTTGATACACTTCTCAGTATGACAGCCAAGACTCACGACCACTTTCCTGAAAATCTCCACTGTAGATCCGAGTCGATGACTTAACTGGCTTTTTGGGTACAAATGGTACTCATCGCTGAAAATATCATTGAACTTGAGAATGAAGCGACTGAAGTCATCGCCTCAATCAACGGTGAATGCCTGGACAAGTCGCGAGCTTTGGCCGTCGTATTGCAGCTGACGACGGTTATTTTCAACAATAACATCTCACAAGTGAGAACGACCATCGCCTGCGCGAGGACGCGTTGAAAATCTTCAACAAAGAACTGAAATCCGTAGTATTCTCAGACAGTCTGAGTGTCCTAACCCAGCTTAAAACACTGCACCACGTACATCCCGTTTTTACGTGAAATGCAGCGCAATCTCTTTGTGATGTCTGAGACGGGTCAGGCAGGTGAATTCTGCTGGATCCCCGGACACGCGGGAATAGGAGGAAGCAAACGTGCGGACTTGCTTGCTAAACTAGCATCTACTCACCAAGAACAATTTTCCGCAATACATTACCGGGACTGGTTCCCTATCATCAACTCCCATATAACATGCCGATGGGATGATATGTGGCAACAGAGTGGACAAAAAATTACTTTCAGTCAAACCCTCAGTCGGAGAATGGGAAACAAAGTTCACCAACAGAAAAGACGAAGTGTTCATCAACCGCTTGTGCACGGGACGCACGTGGATAACTCACAACCACATGATGGATGTCGACACAGGATCAAACGCGCCACGTTGCCCCCGTTGCCACCAAGTGGCTATCAGCGTGAAACGCTTACTGATGGACTGCAACGCACTCGCAGCAGCCCGACGAGCTTCCTTAAATCCCCCGTGCATCATACAAAGCCTACTCACTGACCCAACCTACCGGAAAAAGCTTATCGCTTTCGGAAAACACACCGGACTATACGAAGCTGTCTAAACCCCAAACACCTGTGTAAGTGAGGCAGTCTCTCCACTCCATTACGCACAGGAAAAACAATATATTTACGAAGATACGCGTTCACTCTTTACTCTCTTGTACGCACTAGTACGCCACAATTGAAATATGTGCTTGATTTCATCTTGACTAGACTAATATTTTCGCACGCGAGGCCGTGCGAACTTACCTAAATCAATGACGGTCGCGCCCTACTATTATGACTCACGTTGAGGCTCCGGTGGAAATGAGGCTAAAATCAATCAATCAATTAGCTCTCACATTTAAGATCAGTTTAAGCTTCAACATTAATTTCCTCGGCCAGTTGACCATATACAAAAACCTCTGATCGCAATTTCATGGTTTAAGTTCTAGTAAGACATACGACCTGCACCCCTTCCCTTAGGTGGTAAACTCTCATGTTGTACGGAGGCAAACATGAGATACTGATTGTGTTTGGTCACATCAAAGAGAATCTTGATTTGTTCACTAATATATCTTACTGCTTTGATAATAATATCACCTGTATGAATGTTATCATTTATTGTAGCATACCAAAACCAACACGGTTTTAAATGTTCCGGAGCCTCATTTGTGCGAGTGACCATCAACTCCGTTCATCATTAGCACATTGTTTCATAGAATTTAAAATTTTATTTCGATGCTATATCGTTGCTGAGTTTCCGGTGCTGCTAAATATCCCTGTATGAGTATTATGATGGTACCATGATCGGCGAGCAGCGGCGCGAGACTAGAGGTGATATGAGGAAATGGCGCGCAGTAACGTGATGATGCTAAGGGAAGTAGCCTTAGGACAGGATGTGTATTCAGTATACACAAGGATGGTACCATGATCGGCGAGCAGCGGCGCGAGACTAGAGGTGTTGTGAGGAAATGGTGCGCAGTAACGTGATGATGCTAAGGAAAGTAGCCTTAGGACAGGATGTGTATTCAGTATACACAATGATGGTACCATGATCGGCGAGCAGCGGCGCGAGACTAGAGGTGTTGTGAGGAAATGGCGCGCAGAAACGTGATGATGCTAAGGAAAGTAGCCTTAGAACAGGATGTGTATTCAGTATACTCAAGTTTAATTCGAAAACGGACTAATTTGCCGTTCAGCGCTAGAAGGACGATTACTCATTACGGTGCCAGAAATACCAGGGAGTCCCATCTTATCATACAGCAGGAAGAAGCAGCATCTGTTCGGTAATTGACGACCCAAGTCATGCTGGCGACAGATCAAGCGCTATTGCTGTGTGTGTTGCCCCTTCCGTTTGCTACCAATTTCAAACTAATTTCTCATATGATAATTGCCCTTAGGGAATTAATTTGTACCTGCGCCTGCATTTATTATATGCTGGATAAGATAACATCGAGCGACCGTGCCTGTGTACACACAGTTCTTAACTGTTCAAAACATCGGTGTAGTGACACACAATAATTACCAGTTTAAAACGTCAGTGGTCACACAACAATTACCAGTTCAAAACGTCAGTGGTCACACAACAATTACCAGTTCAAAACGTCAGTGGTCACACAACAATTACCAGTTCAAAACGTCAGTGGTCGCACAATAATTACAAGTTCAAATCGTCAGTGGTCACATCATAATTACCAGTTCAAAACGTCAGTGGTCACACCATAATTACCAGTTCAAAACGTCAGTGGTCACACCATAATTACCAGTTCAAAACGTCAGTGGTCACACCATAATTACCAGTTCAAAACGTCAGTGCTCACACAATAATTACCAATTCAAAACGTCAGTGGTCACACCATAATTACCAGTTCAAAACGTCGATGGTCACACAATAATTACCAGTTAGAATCGTCAGTGGTCACACCATAATTACCAGTTCAAAACGTCGATGGCCACACAATAATTACCAGTTCAAAACGTCAGTGGTCACACCATAATTACCAGGTTAAAACGTCGGTGGTAACACAATAATTACCAGTTCAAAACGTCAGTGGTCACACCATAATTACCAGTTCAAAACGTCAGTGACGACAGAATAATTATCAGTTCAAAACGTCAGTGATGACAGAATAATCACTAGCTCAAGACATTGGTGGTGTGAATGTTTGAGTCCATCAACCGTCAACCTTGTTGCATGTAATAAGTGTGGTATTGAAACATCGATAATATTAGAGAAAACTAAACACGAACGTAATTATGTCCACCAGAACTGACTATGTCATTAAAGAGCAGCCATTGCTAAGAAGCCTGTAATACTTAGCAACATCGATGCCAGGATCAATTTGTCAACTAATTTCGTTTGTATAGTTCTTAGAATGCCTAATACAATATCTTTTGATAGAAATAGATTGAACGTGACTGATATCACAACCAATCTTCAGTAATAGTTGACAGAAATTAAAGGGTTACCTGCACGTGGCACTAATTACTAAAGTTTATAACACAGAAGCGTTTGAAGACCTGTTATTATGTGACCAATTTTTGTTTCATGAAATGACCTCGATTTCCCACTCACCAGCTCCTCATTTGCAGTAGCTTGAAGATCACTTGCCAAGCCTCACTTTCTTGACAGTGCTGCTCACAGTTTGTTTGGTCGTGCGCCAGCATTTGGTTATCTTTGTTTCCAAGAATGTTTTCGGGCATTTTACTTTGGGCTGTCTAGTTTTCTCGCTATCGGTTTCAAACTCTTCTTGTGTAATAACCTCAGGTTGTTGATCGACGAGCTTCGTCCTCCTATTCAACGCTCGATAATTTCCGGGAGTTTTTAAAGCTCTGTCTTGGGAAGTATTCAAGTCGTTTCCGCTGGTTTTAAACACGTGCGTCAAGTTCTTCTTTGCGGCGAACGCCTCTCGTGAGACGTAACATATCGACGGCCCTGAATGTTTTTTCAAGATCCTCGTCTGTTCAGGTCGATGCGGTTTACCGTGTTTCGGTGTGTCACGAATCGCCGATCTGATCCTCGCGATGTCAGACTCGTTAACATAAATAGGTTCACCGTTTGTGGCTGTGGAGTCACCCGTTGTGACTCCTTCGAGGACATCTGAGCGAGTGAGACTCTTTGCACGGGAGATGTTTGCATTTCCTGGTGTCCTCCGACGACTTAGTTTTGTGGTATTGCCTATTCTATTCGCGGGGTGGACGTTGGCGTATATTGGTTCGCTATTCATGGTTGATGAATTGTCCAACCGTAGTCCCGTGGCGAGATCATGGCCAGTTGAATACTCTTCCTGGGACGTGGTCAGGTTTGCAGGCGTGCAATGATAATTTTTTGGTGTGATATTGTGCACCAGTGCATTGACGTGATTATGATGATTTAAACACTCTTTGCGGACGATGTTTGTACGTGCACCAGTATCATGCTGATTATTCCTGGCGGTAGAATTGCGCATCATCATCTGTGCAATCAATTGGTGTTTTGAGCCTTCTTCCCGGGACACTAATCTACCTTTGGTCGTGCTGTCGTGACTCTCCGTGACGACAACCTCCTGCTGCTCAAGCGTTAGGTTCTTACGACTGGCAAACTCTTCCCGGGGGACTAATCTACCTTTGGTCGTGCTGTCGTGACTCTCCGTGACGACAACCTCCTGCTGCTCAAGCGTTAGGTTCTTACGACTGGCAAACTCTTCCCGGGAGATGAGGTTGGATATGCTCGGGTTGCGCAGACCCTCGTAGTTGAATTCAATAAAGAATCCGGAGTTTCCCATGGGGTATCTGCCGTCCTTCCGTCTGTTGTTTGGATCCCGTACCTTGTTTACGTCGCACTCGCTGAAGGTTTTTGCCATCGATGCAAACGCTAAATCGCTGTTGGAGAAGTTTGGGTCAGGCCAAAGAGCACTATTAGAAGTGATGCGGTCTACCGACACGGCGCGAGCTTTCCTTGAGTTCGCATGCTTTCTGGCCTTGTCTCGAGCTCGGAGCGCAGGAGGCCGTATATGGATGTATGTTTGACTGCCATAAGTCTGTTGGTGATCAAGAATCGAGGAGTAGATGTGCTCATCATCTTCAGTGCTGGCTCGTGTATAGATGTGCGTTTCGCTGCTGTAAGTCCGACGGTGACTGCGCAACGAGCAGTAAATATGATCATTATTTTTAGTGCTGCGCGACGAGGTGCGGCTGGGCTTCTTATTGCTGTAGGCAGTGAGAGCTAGCGCATCTCCACTGTTGGGTATCGCGACTGCACCATGGATCACGTCTTGTACATGGTTTTCATGGAAGTTTGACCAGGCCGACTGGTCATGTTCATATTCGCTGTCACTATTAAAACTTGAGAAGCTTTCATCTAAATCACTGTCTAGGGTTTGGTTTTTATTTTCACTGTATTCTTTTTTATGCTCTCTTACATTATCGGAGCTGAAAAATTCTCTGTGTACCGCTCTAGTGGGAGCTTCCAGACTATCATCCCGGTATGCATGATCCGGCCTTCTGCTACTCTTTGGATGTCTTAGATCACCCATGCTTCGCATCATCCAAAATAATTCTTTTCCTATAGATTTCATACTCAGCCCGGTACGAACACCTATTGATGTTAATTTAATATAAATACACTTTTACTACAATATTTTTACTCTTGTCACTACAATTCACTTGAATCACTTATAATTGCTCTCCGAATGAACTTATTCTTCAGGGGAGCTCCACTGATAGTCTTCTACTTGCGCCTCACAATAAGAGACCTTCGACGACTGGCTGATGTGGTCCCGTGCCTGATACTAACTGTGTGGCCATTCTAGTGGCTCACTGTTTTATACAAAACTATGGATGGTAATTGGTATGCGTGAACAGGCACCAATATCGCGCGGTCACTGATACCTGAGCTGTTTGAGCGTAGATCTTATCGTGTTATGGATTATCTCTTCTCGTGTTTACACTTCTCAGTTTTCTTTGTTTATTATTGCCCTTGCTTAATGCTTTTTGTAAGTTTTCTGATTCTCTCTTCTCTTGCTTCTACTTCTTAGTTTTGTGAGTTTACTGCTGTCGTTCCTTATTTTTTTGTAGGTTTTCTGATGGTATTCGTTTTTTATGACTGATTTAGCAGACTCAATCTCTCCAAGATCTGTAATTGATTATTTAATTTATGCAATTTATGCACTAACCCTTCATTATTATGCACCACATATAGGCGACCGTGGTGCAGTTCGTAATGAGTCATTGGTCAGTTGTTCGATCATATCAGCAGTGCATAATAGCGTGAGAAAAAAATGTTCGGGTTTATCATGGAACATGAATGATAGTTTTTCGGAATGGTTTCATTCATTCCTCCGGCTGATCCGTTATTTGGAATTTAGTTAGCAAATTTAGCTTTATTTAGAGGTATAAAAACGGAAAACGAAAGAATTGTGGAGTCGTATTACTGATGGAAAAGGTGTTCTTTCTTTGCTAATGTTTAGCTGAATAGACAGTGAAATACAAGGTGCGCGGAAATGTTAAGCTGAATATACAGTGGATTACAAGGTGCGCGGAAATGTTAAGCTGAATATACAGTGGAATACCAGGTGCGCGGAAATGTTAAGCTTAATATACAGTGGAATACAAGGTGCGCGGAAATGTTGAGCTGAATATACAGTGGAATACAAGGTGCGCGGAAATGTGTAAGCTGAATATACAGTGGAATACAAGGTGCGCAGAAATGTTTAGCTGATACACGTTGGAACACTAGGTGCGCGGAAATGTTGAGCTGAATATACAGTGGAATACTAGGTGCGCGGAAATGTTAAGCTGAATATACGGTGGAATACAAGGTGCGCGGAAACGTTTAGCTGAATATACAGTGGAATACAAGGTGCGCGGAAATGTTAAGCTGAATATACAGTGGAATACTAGGTGCGCGGAAATGTTTAGCTACATAGTCAGTGGAATACAAGGTGCGCGGAAACGTTTAACTGAATATACGGTGGAATACAAGGTGCGCGGAAATTTTTAGCTGGATTTACAGTGGAATACAAGGTGCGCGGAAATGTTTAGCTGAATATACAGTGTAATACAAAGTGCGCAAAAATGTTTGGCTGAATATACGATGGAATACAAGTTGCTCGGAAATGTTAAGCTGAATATACAGTGGAACACAAGATGCGCGGAAATATTTAGCTAAAAATACAGTGGAATACAACGTGCGCGGAAATGTTCTGCTAAATATGCGGTGGAATACAATGCGAGCGGGAATGTTTTGCTAAATATACAGTGGAATACAAGGTGCGAGGAAATGCTTAGCTGAAAATACAGTGGAATACAAGGTGCGCGGAAATGTTAAGCTGAATTTAAGGTAAAATACAAGGCGCGCGGAGATGTTTTGCTAAATATACAGTGGAATACAAGGTGCGCGAAAGTGTTGAACTTGATATACGGTGGAATACAAGGCGCGCGGAAATGTTTTGCTAAATATTCAGTGGAATACAAGGTGCGCGGGAATGTTTAGCTGAATATACGGTGGAATAAAGGCGCGCGGAAACGTTGAGCTGATATACGGTGGAATACAAGGCGCTGGAAATGTTGAGCTGATACACGGTGAAATACAAGGCGCGCGGAAATGTTCTGCTAAATATGTGGTGGAATACAATGCCAGCGGAATTTTTCTGCTAATTATACAGTGGAATACAAGGTGCGCGGAAATGT